>NW_019059845.1:22571-66234 GCF_000696155.1 Zootermopsis nevadensis | reverse complement strand
CCAACATCCAGAAAATGTGTGTGCTCGGACTGCTGGCGACATTTCAGTCGAAGTTACTAGCCCCATAGTTTCAAATACTTTTCAAGTCATAAAGGGTCACTTCCCGCCCTGTGAAACATCTGCTAGCAATTTATGCTTCAAACTGTAGAACAATTACTAATGTCTATGAGTTACCAATTTTTATAACCAGCCACGTGTGTGTGTGTGTGTGTAATCTTTACTGAACTTGTCAACTGCTCTTCATCCTTCGTAAGAGCCTACCAAACGAAAATCCCTACCAGCAAGAAAGCTTTGCACTTCTCTCATAACTTTAAAGAAACATGATTAAAGACAAGACAGGTATTATCTCAGCCAAGAAACTTCTGTCTTCGGTTCCCCAATTTTCTGTGATATTTCTCCGCAGAAGACTTCTGTTATGAGGTAGCATAAACCATCAAACAACAGCTTCTTCTGAGTCCAACAAAGTGTTCTGTTCGTCAGAAAATGCTCTCTTTTAGCATCTGAACGCTTCAGAGAATACTCGTCTTCGTACTTGACTATTTACTTTTCAATTTGTGGAATTTTACATGCACAGAAACCCATAGACAAATCTCTAATACGATCATCAGTTATCAGTACTATAGCAGAAGACGCAGAAAACATAAGGGGTCAGTTGTAAAAGAAGCACTTGGCCTTAAAAGTGGTAAAACCAACAAAATGGGGAGAGAAAGTAAGCAGGACAAGACAAAGAAATGGCCAAGGAGGATTTAAAGAAAGTCAAAGAAAATGAGACGCGGGGACAAATGCAGGGAATAGATAGGAGAGCAAGAAATACAATGCAATGAATGCAATAAGTGTCGGTAGATCATTCTCGGTACTAAAGCGGCCGGAGCGTCAAGATGACCCATCACCCCCATCTACTGTCAAGGTCTAGAATACGTGAGCTGTAATGCACGTGCCAATATCGTGATACTTAAGCGCAGGAACAATTTCGAGAGCCAATCAAAATCATTTTTCCACAATTTCTAATTTAAAAAAGAAGGTGGCAGTCCTTTGGTGGGTGTTCTCGGACTTAGATGGGTCGGGATGAAAATCGTCGAGGTAGACAGTAAAGGCGGGGTGTTCCTAACTGTGAAAACCGCGTATGTATGAAAACAGGCTAGCCGAAACTGAGCAAATCTGAGTGTAGGTCGGCCAGTAGGCACCTCAGTATTCGAGGGTTCTCAGAAAGGAGAGCAATGCTCAGCTCGAATATCAACCCAGAACCCAGATTATAGAATCTCTCTCTCAAGCCACTCATCATATATATAGCATGCCAACTTAACAGAATCTATTTCTTGGTAATCTTGTTTCCAACTACGCTGCTATTCTGAACAAAAGAATAAGGTTAAGCGATGTGTAAACTGAAATTTAAAAGAACAAAAGATGTGAAAAGTTAAGTCACGACTTGACTTTGATGGTCAGAAGAGACGAAGGAATATCCGTTAGCAACACTCGAGTGTTTTGTTCCACTTTGAGTAAGAACTGGAATCGGAGGAAGACACAATGTTATCACATTCTTGTGGGGTGAGAAGACAAAGGAATAAGAAGCCCTTTCGCGAAAAAAGCACTTTATTCATGCACGAGGAACAGTTATGACGGAGATATAAAGTTAAGGCTCAAATAAATAGAACTGAATGGATTCTTTTAAAAAAGAGACAATATTGTTGAGTTGAGGGATTTAAGCTGGCTACTGGAGCGCATCCTTTAAAGCTGCTCACACTCTTGTCTGTGCCGGTCTTTTTATCACCTGATTCATGTATTCTGAAATGATTATTTATCATACCCTCAGACTACAGGTGAGCTTGTTTAACGCTGGCTATGGGTGTTATTACATCAACTCCACGCTATGAAGCAGCTTCTTGAGAAGCTAATAGTCGCTCAGATAGTCAAGGTAATCCTTGCTCTTTACGAAATAAAATGTCATTACTGTCTTCAGAAGAGCTTGTCATGAGTCCGTATCCTGGACCGGCCCGTATGTTCCAACCCTACTTCATTTAGATTAATTTTAATAATATTCTCCCATTTACTCCTCTTCCTTTTAGGTTTTCCAGACAGAATTTTGTATTTATTATATTCAATTTTGTATATGTGCTACGTTTCCCGCCCATGTATTACCTTCGACCACCCTAACTACATTTCACGAATAGTACAGATTAAGAATTTCAAGATCAAGCATTTTCATAATATCATCAAGGCTGGCATCTTTTTCAACAAGTGGAGACTGAACATGTAGAACGCATGGGCATATACATTCAGTACGCCTACATATTGGACACTACAGTAGAATTCCTACTCCCAAGAATAAAGTTTGTGACTGGCGATGGTCTGCAAATTTGCATTTCTTTATTCTCATACGTGTCTCTCTGTCTTGTCTTACGTGAGTTCCTTCTGATTTTTTACTTAGTGTTTATTCATTTGCTTGCAATGTTCCTTTTATTCTCCCTTCTAGTCACTTCTTCGCAAATGTTCTTGATCAGAGTCGTCGCCATTATTTTCTTTCTTGTAACTTCCCCTCCTTGTTTATCACATATGCCCTTGCCTTTCATTTCTCTTATTGCGTAGTCATTTGCTCTTTCATTCTATTTGCTTTAAAATCTTTGCTTTTGTGTTCATTTTGTTTATTTTTCAGATTTCTGATTCTTTTCATCTTTTAGTGCCTATCAGTAATCCACGTTCCATTACTGCAACCTCTACTGACTGGAACCACTCTGTAATTCCTATGATGTTTTAATTATGCATCACAAACTTCGCATATTTTAATAGTACCACGTTTCTCTAAAGGCAATTATATAACTGTTAAAACATAACTGTGGTAGATTTTCACTTTGCCTTGTATAATTTAGTGTCACTCTTTGGAAGTAAGCGTGCTGTGTCGTTCATATAATTCAACAAATCTCCCCCGCTAGCATTACACAGAACGCCAGCCTATCGCCAGCAATTACACTGCTTAGAATTCCATTTCATGAAAAATGATTCCCTTCCCTTATAAAAAGATTAGCTGTGGCTTGGGGTAAGTAAGAACGGATATGGTCGAAATGAAGGGTGAGTACGTTTAAGTCTTTAAACTTTTTCCCCCAACTTAATTCTAAATTATGCTTTCATCTCAGTGGTTCTCTATGAAGTTGGTAGCAGCAAGGAAAGCCAAATTGAAATGGTTCAATAGGAAGTCTAAAAAATGTGCCTCTCTACGTCATCTTGTCGCTTAAATAAGAAAGACGGGCCCGTCTTTCTTATTGTTCTTATTCCCCATCCACAAACCGCAAGATCTTAATTCTTATCCAGAGAGCACTGTGCTAGTAGCCGCTTACTCGTACACACTCTGACTGAACAGATTAGTATCTTTTGGTCGAATGTTTATAAAACATAAGAAACAATAGAAGTAATTTCCTCACTCAGTGATAAATTACATACTGTTAATACAGCTTCGGCAAATAACTTACGAACCACACTCATTTTGTGGTTTTCGTCAGTCCCTCCGGAAGATTTCTGGGCTATTTTGAAACAGCCCATGGGACCTTCCCTACAGTATTCAGCCCATCACTCACAAATAACTTTACTATTCAAAGCTGTGTACCCACCCCATATGAAAAAGCATCACTGAGAAACCACACAATAAAATGACGAAAACCTCTGTGGGGATAGCCACTGCCCCAAACGAGATTCGAACCTGTACAAGTAAAAATCCTTACGTGAGCAGCGTACTTTAAAAATTCCTGTGTGATGGTGCAATCAGCACAAAGGATGTTGCACCTGTACTGCACAGCCCACAGAATCTTATGTAATAATATAAGAGGTTTATGTTAGAGGCTTACATGAGATAGGCGGAGGTCGCTAGGGGCTTGTTTATGGACTTACAATTCATAACGGACTGCATGCATATATCCCATACAACATATGACTCTGCTGTCTTCTACAAGAAAGGAACACATTCAGGGAAGAAGACAGACATAACTCGCACTGCGATAAGTTTACAAACTGGTATGAGGGATAACACTAACAATATAAAGCCCCTCCGACCTTAACACAGAGTTGTTTAACGCTGCATTTTATGTAGAAGACGCGCCAACACCTGATGCGAGATCTTCTCCTTATGACGACACAACCATTAGATGTGGTGTGGAGGAAATGCCTAAGCAATCAGTACATGCTGCCCTTACATATGCCACCCCAGTAGTCTGCTCATCAGCGTAGCGACCTTGTATCAAATGTTCCAGGTTCGAGCATTAATAACAAAAACGAAAATGCTATTAAAAATCTGTCTACAAGAGTATAATGACAATCACCTGAAGACAGGAGTAGTGCCAATTCCCGAAACGTCTTGTACATCAAATGTTGAACATATTGTTCACGTAGTGAAAGAATCATTGTCACATACCTATAGAGTTATTGACAACCCTTACAGAATTCAAGTTTACGATATATCAGATTGTTTCATAAGTATTTTTACAGTGAAAATCTTATTAAAACTTTAAACTAGAGGAAGCACAGTTATCACTTTCCAATGTAGGGTAAAAGCTTTTGTATTGAAGTTTAATTATTTAGTGATAAAATATATACGGGTGAAGGGTAACAATATTTTACAGTCTCTTCCTTTATCATTTTATAAATTAAAATGTTGGTGCTTAATTAAGCTTAATTGTTAAATAATTTCCCAAAAGACCACAGTCCACCAATGAAATTTTAATCGCCTCTCTGTGGTCCCTGTTTGATTCCACAGAAAGGAATACAAGTCACTTTTACTCTAATATTCGGTAAGTATGAGAACAGAACTTCGGAGATAAGTCTCCTTTGAGTTACTGAGTAAAATCGGATGATATTCCCGATGCACTGTTTTTTAGAGGGCTGTCCAACTGCTAAAAGACTCTTATACGACGTAAGAGCATTATAAATGGAATCTGTTTAGACGTAGAAATAAACTAGAGACCAATAACGTCGTTCACATTATTACTCTGTGTTTACAGTGATGCTAACATGACGTAATACGATTTTATAGAAGAATCCATCCCATGCGACGCACGTGATACTTCACTTAAAATCTTGTCTGTTCTGGACTGAGTCTATTTGGTGTTAGACAAAATGATTAAAGAATTATCTTCTGTTAATTCTTCAACCAGCTAAATATATTAGTGGTGTTTGAACAGTAGGAAGTTCTTGGTGACCATGAAGAAGGAAAAATTAAAATAATAAACGACTACACAAAAAATGCTTTAGCAAATACTAACATAATGAACATTTTAAAATAAAAATGCATGGAAAGGATTAATCAAACATAAAACAGGCTCACGTGGGACAAAAGCGAGCAGAATGGAAGCAGTGACTTATAGTAAGCCAAGGTCTGTAAAAAATTTATAATTTCAAGAATGTCGTAATGAAAGGACAGGGAGCTGGAAGGAAAGAAACCGTATTAGGATTATAGGGGGAATTAACTCTGTTATATTCAAAAGGCCACTCGGGAGATGGAAAAGAAACATAAAGCATGCCCTATTTACCATTTATTTAGTAGTAACTCTTCATTGTTCTCTGGAATTGTTCCACATAAATGGATGTACATAGTTAATTAGATCTGTTAACACAGCGACGAGATCCTCCCAAATGGATAATTAATTTGTCCTCGGAGACAGTGTTTATGCATTACAGTAATAATTTTCCGCAAAGTCCTTGTTAATATTATACAATTCACCTCAGTGTGGAGTGAAGTGAGATACAGCACGGCAGATGAACCAATTTACAGCTGTCTGTTTTTCCCTTTACCTCCAAGAATAACATATAGCAACTACAAGTTTTAAGGTTATACTCGAGTGGCAACTTGTGGATGCAACTAAAAATAAATAAATAAACTCATACACTCTTTTATCTCCAGCCTTTACGTTTATTTTTTATCTAGACGATATGTTTCGGGCTTAATTTGTCCATCGTCGAGCCACGGCTTTTCATCACAATCTTCGCTATTATATGAATAAAGAGTTGAGTTAAAATTAGTTTTAATAAGCATATAGAGAGTGCATAAAATTCCAATCGCTGCTGCTGTACTGTGCGAAAAATGTTGTTATTTTAATAGAGGAAGAATGTTAAATAATGTTTGGGTTAAAATTTAAAATACGTTAAGACGAAATATGTGTTCAATATTAGATGTACAGAATAAGCACACTCGTGTGTGGAAGGTAGCACATTTTTCTGTGCAAATTTCAGACTGTGAAGTTTTGGTGTCTCGACATGATGGTTGGCATTGTAATTCCCAGTGCGTCTGGTATAATGTGCACAGTTTTGTATAATGAATAGTAATTACCTTCATGATTTATAGAGGTAACCTTGTGTTAGGATAAAGTAATCTTCAGTGGCAAATGCAGGTAACTCGAACGGAGAAGATAATTCAGAATTTGTGTGGTGACAGACAGCTCTTGCAAAGCAGATCGACAAGTTAAGAATTTTTTTTACTGGTTTTCGAGTTGGAATACCATACAGAATTTTTTATAGAGACCTAGTTTTCGGATGAACATCCTGTCTCCATCTTCATACCGTGAGCCAACAACACATAATATACGTAATACACAGATAATGGCAGAAACACGCCCAGTACATGACACAATATCAATTTTAAAGGAAGGCCAATTTTCAATGGGCCATAACGTGACTGGGTATTTGAGTTAAATTCATGTAAGAACTTTGTTAACGGTGGGATGAAGATCATTGAGGGAATTGTAACCTGTCCTTGTAGGATCAGAGTTGTTGTGCAGCAAAGTGAGGAAGACACTTTGAAATTCTATTGTCAACTCTAGCCAAGTGACACCGGAGAGGAGATGGGTTAAAGGTAAAGGTAATGATTTTCCGGTGAACTGCAGGAGACACGGAATTCCGGTGTGAAAGCTGAGCTACCCCTTTCTAACATCCACCTCAGGAACAGGGAACAGGAGACAGAGAGAGAGAAAATTATACTCGTATATCTACCAACCATGGATCCAAACTCCCGCAAATGGCCTTTAGCTATTATCCTTAAACATTCATCTTTACTTAAGGATAATCATTGAAATGCAGTTGTACTGCAGTATTCACTGTGTAGGTTCCAATTTTATAACAGGTGTTAGTTAATTCAGTAATGAGATAAATTCATATGTGTCTCAGTCAAAGCATCACCTACTGAACAATTTTTAACGTGTGTTTGGAATACGCCAAACTCATGAGTTTCAACTCATATAAGTTAGTGACAAGCAACTAAACTTAATAAAGACACGTCCTTGCATAACCCACAATTCAACCACGTCACAATAAGAAATAGGTTTTACAACGTAAACTCCACATAACACAGTCATTATTGAGAAGTTGATAGTTTCTCAGTTGGTAACGAAATTCTCCGCCTTTTATGGAACCCGGAGATTCAACATCGTGTCCATAAGATTCCGTTACTGGATCCCATCCTCAGCCAATAGTCCTATTTCTTTAAGAACCATTTTAATTATACTTTTCCCTTTCAAGTTCTCTTAATAATATCGGTAATTAATTAAGAAGATTCGGGATAATTAGGATGAATTGGAATCTAATGAAACATCTTTAATCTTCAAATAATGCGCGTGCTAAACAACAAAGACACAGAAACGATAAAGATTCACATCTTCCAATTTACCTCAGCAGTCAATAGGCTCCCATTCTTTTCCGGTGATTAGTCTATAGATTCCTTTTGATCTCAACCCTTTTACAAATGTACTAAAATATAGTATGTATATAATTAAAACTAACGGGTTTGCTACATCCCGAACTCGAAAAGCGCTTTCTGAAATTAAATTTAAACAAGACAGATTCTGAACCCATCTCATAAAGGTGAAGCGGTCTTCTGAACATAGCCACTCTGTAAAGTCGCTGTGTTTTATAGCATTACCTACTTAACAAAGCATTCCTATCGAACAATAAGCTTGACTGCATATGATCTCATTTACACAGGCGTAGAGGTCGCATTACGAAACCAGAAACTGCGGTAAGCTAGCGGAAACAAGGTAGCATTTCATTGACAACAATTGTGGGGACATGCAGGACTGTATTTGGTGTGGGGGTAATAGAAAAGTTGAAAGTCGTTGACCATAACATTAAAAGTTGAGCAGCTTGTTTTAACTATGCAGCATAATCCTCGCTATTGCAAACTGGTGGAAACAACCGTCTGCAAACATGAAATAACTGCAGTAGTAACTTATATGTTTCTCACTGCCGCAATCCAAAGGCCAGTCTGAAATAGGTTACGTTCATAACAGTCAATGAGCACATGAAAATACAATACACGTCTGCACTTTGAACTGACAAATGAATGTCACGTCCAAGATAATTCTAAATTATACTACGTCTTTGTATTTGGTCTGGTGATGAAGGTTGGGAAATGTTTTATGTCCACCTGCATATGCTATAATTATAATACCGAGCTTTAAACGAATTTTGGACAAACTTGCTTCAAATTGTACCAATTAACACAACACGGAGCCTTGTTGGTCCCACGTATATCAAAACATACTCAAAATTATTGGCAGTGAAAAGTGGGAGGAATTTAATTACCATGTATTAAATACTACCAATTGTTATTTAAATTAAATAATTACACCAAATGGATAAATATTAAAACATGTAGATGAAGAATTAAGGTTAGGTAAATAGTACTTGCCTGTTGAGTCAGAATATGATGGATCTCTAAACTAAACAGTGGCAATACGTTAACAGACAAAGGGCAATTTGAAACTGTTCGATACATGTGCAGCATCCCATGATATCCAAACTTATAAAGATAATGTACAAACTAGTGACAAAATTAAAGTGCCCGAATTATTGTGTTGCTGTGAAATACTTGTCTGAAGACGACATATGAAATGAAGCTGGTGTCCCACTATAAGGAACATAGTGCTCATTAAACTAGCCACAAAGTACCGAAATTAAATCTGGGGGAACAGATATAGAATGTTCAACGCCGCCAGCAATTGGGCACGATCAAAAGCCCAACAGATTAGCCCCCCCCCCCCCCCCCCTCACCTGACAAAATAATTTTGCACAATGTGCTACGCTATCGTCAGAAACCCCCAGACTTGATTAAGCACAGAGTTGGTAAAAACGACACGCAGGGACAAAAGAACTCGATCATACTAAATTGTTTATCCACATTAAAAGATCATATTCTCAGGGGAAAAAACTTTATTCCGACGTAATACACTGTAGTTGTAATGGGGCATTAAACATGCACATAATAAATTGTCACTGATGTATACAGTCTCAGATCTCCAAGCAGTCTGTCTTTGTAAGCGTAAATCAATGAACAAGTGACGTTAGAAATTCTGCAAAGTATCATTAAACATTCAACGATTCAGTTCGTCAGACTGGGTATGTTGTATTCATATCGTGCAACAGAGACAAACCAAACACTTTACGAAGACGGAGGGAAATGAAGACGGCAGTCACTTGGATTTCGACGTGATCCTTTCACAGACTCAGACGCACATCTTCGGTGAGGAATGAATGGAGTTAATGCTCTGGGAACGACCGGATGTGTCACAGATTCAACTTCTTGTTCTCTGTAGATGTCGTCAACCATATAATACAACGTTAAAATCGTTAATCAGTTTTTATGTGTTTCAATAATATGAAGCTACAAAGAAAATTAAAACCACAGAACACCACCTCCTGGACTAAATCCTTCTCTATATTAAAATGAAGCCATAACGTTTCAAGCTCTACCTCTTCCCCAGTCTTCAGATGGTGAAAGCCTACAGAAGGATTAATCCCAATCATTAAGTCAACCAGCTTAATATACAGAACGATAAATTTAGTCCATAATAAAAACAATAATCAATATAACACTGCAGATTTATAACCTATTAAAAATCCAGAATACTTGCTACATCCTTCCTTTCTCATTTTCCGTTCATCTCAGTCACTTAATTATATTTCTAGACTACGCGCTGCATTTGTCAAAAATTCACTGTGATGTCAGGCAAAGCGAAATTTCTTTTACGAAGGTTGGGATTCGTATTCATCTGACAAATTACCTGTACTGACATGTTCCATATATATTTTCATTCTGATAGAGCAGCAAATAATTCAAATGCACCTGTTAATTTCATTAAGTTTCAATCAGTACCCTGTGCTAGATTGATTGGAACAGTCTGAGGGCAATTTATATATATATATATCTTAGTGCCCCTTCCTATTCTTTCGCACTCACATATTTCTGTTACTGTGTTGTCGTATAATTATATTACTTTTAACACATTTATTTCAGTTCCTTTTTACAGACGTTGTTGGGGGATGCTGGAGCAGAATGGATGGTGAACGGAGAAAGTAAAATTAAATTAAACTGTACACTTTATGTGTCAATGCAACCTAATAGGTGAGAACGTCCAATTCCTGGCGCCCTCTTTTCCTACCAATTGGGTCCCAACACTGAAAAAGTGTCCCAAACCGACTTTACCCAACTACCCCCCCCCCCCCCCCCCACCTCAATTCCATAGACAAAATACTGTAGACTAAGCGCAACGCTTCTGACAGGATCAATTCTGGGGAAAAATTGTATAACAGCGTTTCAGTAACTAATTCTGCAATCACGTTTGCGTCTCCACGTCTTCCACTGCAGTTATTACATAGCCTCAGAATGGCTGTGAACTACTTAAAGTTAATACCCGACAATGGAAAGCAGATACTAATAAAAATCACGAGAATCCTGTCAGAATGTCCGGAAACCTAGTATCTACTGAATAAACCTACAGGTCTAAAGCATTACCGCTATATTAATCAACTAATCTCTGTAGTTGACTGCTAACCTAACTGTTCTCGCTACACACTTCATGTAATTCATTAGTTGTAAAATAAATGCAAGTATTAACAGATAGGCCAACTTTAAATTTCAAACTTTCGACTTTCATTTGTCTAGCATGTTTAAAAATAGCAGTAACATCGTCAAAAGCAAATACATTTCAACTACTTCTTTTCTCAAAACATGAACAAACTAAGCCAGTGCATAAGCTTTTCAATGCTGCAAGCAGGGAACCAAACAAGCAATTGACCTATGAGCTTGTATCGCCTTAATTTGAAAGGACGTCAGCTTGATCCGCGTTCTTTTGCTTGTTTTAACAAATAAAAATCAATCGAATGGAGATAATAATTTTCGTTTCAAAAACAGTCGCATTGTTAAGTTGCAATTATGGTCCCCATTCAAAAATTCGGATCCAAAACTATTTAACTGCAGGAAGAACGGTAATATAGTCCAGCTACAAGAAATGGGATATGAGAGAACTGACTGGATTCAAGTGGCTCAGATTAGGGTCCAGTGGTGTCCTCTTTGGTATAAAGTAATGAACCTTTGGCATCAATAAAACGCGTTAATTATTAATAAACTGAGCGACTATCAGTTTTTTTAAAGCACTCTGATCCACGTAGTTACTCTTTAAGTGGGCCTGCAACACGCTTCATTACGTAACTTAAGTTTAGCTTACATTTAATTATCCAGGTATCTAGACAATATTTAATATAAGAAATCCTCTTTAAACGCAAAATTTTAAAATTTCGTAGTGTTCAGAAGTTGTAACTTCTATCTCGCATCCTTCTAATTTAGCAAAGCTAAAGCTCGCTCTACACAGCATCATTAGGAGACGTCTCTTAAAACTGACTGGCAGAAACTTTATTCTGTAATTAGGAGACTGAAAATTAGTAGAGTGCACAGCAGATCTTGAAAACGGATCGTCATTGCAAGGACTCCAGCAAATAGCATTATTTGTGGACTTTCCTTATATTCCATTCCGTCACTGTCAATTTTAATTACTGTATTTCCAACGTTACATTATCAGGAAGCGACTTTTAATTCTTCATCAGTCCTCCATCTCTGGAATTGAAATAAAAAGGCTTTATCTACAGCTACCTTGCTGCTTGTAATTTTTTATTATCTAGCTGACAATTATTCTCATTGCCTACTACAAACATCAGTCGAAACGATACGTTTTATAAAAAAATTCCATTAGT
This sequence comes from Zootermopsis nevadensis, assembly GCF_000696155.1. The sequence goes on along the minus strand of NW_019059845.1, from coordinate 54,237 downwards.
TTTTGTACGTTTACATCCCGTTGTTGAAATTGCCTTCACAACAGTTCTTAATTGCTTAACGAGTACTTTCATGCTTTGTATTTACCACCGAATACTGTTAAGGTGATTTAATCAAGGCAGATTAAATGGGATGGAAATGCAGCATGCATGTGGCATATTACAAGTACTCAATTTACACAACTTTCGTCTAAAAGCTGGGGTAAACAGATTTCTTAAAGCAAGAGGGCGTAGAAGTGAGATATATGAATAAAATATATCTTGGAGAAATGGAAAGTGAATTTGTGGACTGCATTGAAGTAAGTCATGACAGAGTAAAGTTGAGCGCGCTAATGAACCCTCAGATGATCAGGGACATTTTGACCAGATGAACAACTACAGTTCCAGAAGACTGTAAATCCCACAGTGCATTTGGATATTCCTGTATGTCCACAAAAGCTAGAACAAGTGTTTCGGTTGACGTCCACCTGCTGTAGTCAAGCTACATCAAGCCTCTGACATTTGGAATACGCGGCTTCGTATATATAATCAATAATTCCAGCACCCATCTTTAATTGAATACTGCTGACAACTTCTCGGTAACACAGTCGCAGATAATCCAGGGGTGCACATTAACACTTGTCAGGGCTGTTTGTGACATCGGATTACTAAATTTGTAAGTGCACACGGTTTTAAATGGAGGCGGTCATGGCACTTTTTAAAAATAATATCACTAATATGACTTCCTTCCGGAGGGACTGAGGAAACCAACAACAAAAATATACTTTTTAAGGGTGATTGGTTCCTTGGCCAAGATTCGAACCCTCAGACACAAGGCAAAGTCATTACAGCTGAGCTGAAAGCATAGCTTAGAGTAAGAAATGAAAACAATGTGCTCTCAAACTGGCGAATAAAACAAACACGGATCTGCAAAACGTTCATTCACGTAATTAATCCACTTCGATCCATTTACATGCGGTAAATCCGTGAGTAAATGCACATGACGACGAAAAATGTATTTACATTTACACACATCCAACGCATGTCCGCCGAACGATGTGGGGATTAATTTATTTTATTCGTACTATTTATCCGATGTTAACAAATTTCAATATAACAGGTGCTTCTAAATACATTCCAAAAATAGCTTCAATTTTTTAGTGTTATGTATGGCATGTATCTCATACCTTGAACACGGTCAGATAGGAACGAATTTAAAACTTCAAATATCTCACAAAATACCCACTAATATCAGCCACCTATTTTTTAGTCATAACCAAAAATAAGTGTAGGTATACCCACAAAACACAGCACTCCCCTAGTATTTAAATTAAAGACTTCATTCAAAAATGTCATAGATGAGCAACTTCCTATGTTCCAAATATACTGAAAAATATCTGACCTTCCTCTGCCTGTTTCCTGCTGTCTGAGGGTGACCCAGTTCTCTCTAAAGGAACTATATCTTCAAAAACAAACATCTTTTCGTTCTTAAATACACGAATGTTTCAGATTAACGTTTTCTATAGATATTTTACATAAATATTTCTGGAAAGTAAATGTTAATCTTATCAGTGCTACAAACGGCATGTACTACCTAAAACATGGATTCTAATGTGTGGAATACCTTTGATGCGTAACGTTCTGCCTTTTAACGTTTAACCTCGCCATGTCTTTCGAAAATGTGCATTTAGCACGGAAATAGCCTATACAAACCGAATATCGCCACATAAACATTTAAGATCAGAGTTTCCAATATTCATCTTTCATATTCATCCTGTCAGTTAGTTCTAGAAATAAACCAATAAACAATTTCTCATCCCTATTTCATTCCCACTCCTACACCCTCGACCCTTCTCTTACCCTTCTTCGCCACTTCCTTACCCTCCTCATATTATTTCATTTTCCACCCCCTCAATGCTTTCACTGAACCTCTCCTCTCCATGGCAACACCCCACACACCCAACATTACTTCTTCTACTCCTGCACTTATCTTCAGTCGTACCTGCCGTCCCTTGGACCCTTGACTAATTTGAAGATGGCCGACTTCTAGGTTGTAGCACCAAGAAGTCTGGCGATGAAGCGCCCTGATGATGGAGGCAGCAAGGGCACCTGAAACATTGGTAAACTTCTACCAGACTGCATGGGGCTACACCCAGAAGACAGCCAACTTCGTAATCACCGCCGTGAAAACCTCAAATCATCTTAACTAATTTGTTTGTTAGTTCATTACTCTATCATACGGCCCCTTCCCCTTTATTTTCATAGGCGTCGTCGTAGTTTTTACCTATAGGCCAGTGAATTCAATGAAATCTTAAGCGCAGATGTAAAAAAACATAATAGGCGTGCTTTATTTATAATTTCAGACAGACTATTTCTATAGTGAATATTTTTAAAGAGCTAGGAGTAAGTTATCAACAAGTTCGACTACCCATAAAAGGTATGAAATGGGAATCGGCTTCAAATAATCCTATTCTGGCGAAGAGACTAAGTAAAACCGCGATAAACAACAATAAGGATGGTTGCACGTAACGTTTGTACCTGAGCTCTTTAGAGTGCGTGCCAGGCCGTCTGACGCCAAGTTACTTCACTCGCTATTGCAACATAACATCATGTGCACCCCTGCCTGTAGGCCACCAACGTATTTCACTGGTTTGTGTACATTTCTACTGACTATCAGACTTCAAAGTGGCCAAAACTGGAGGGACGAACAGACAGGCATAGGAGGGAAATTTGTTTCCAACTTTCCAGCTGAGAGGTTAGTTCAAGTGAATACCAGCAATCCTTGCTATGGGGATATACAACTATGTGGATTATCTACATAATTCGCCGTTTCGCCCACCCACAAGTAGGTATCGCCATGTCATAAGGTAATACTTTCGAATGAGCTATTGTGTTTATTTTTCAGTTCACACGTAATTTCGGGCAGGCATATAAAGTTTCGCGTGATGCAGTATACCTGTAATATCGATGTGAGAATGTTGTTTACTGAGTGAACAGGTACACATAACTGCATCTAGTTACATTACATATCATTTTATGGCATTTCTTCAAAACAAATAACAGAAATATTAGAACAAATAATAGAAACTCGCGATTGACACAATGTATTTTGGTTTCCAAAAAGTCAGGCAGTGCAAGTTTCAATACTACAGTGCCTTAGATGATTTTGTGAAGTACCACTACACAAATAAATATCAAAATCGAAACAGTTTGCGTGTATCAGCCATGTTATTAATTCCAACCTCTTAAACAAGCTGCTATTCTTAAAAATCATCATTCTTAAAAAAAACTCCAGGCCCAACGTGCAGCGACGTTAGTATTGCTCTCACATGAAAATTACGCACGACCTCCATGTTGGTACTGCCGATCACAGGAAGTTAATAAATACAGACGTTCATGTAAATCTTGTAAGTAATGGTTGTAATGTCGATGGCTGTCAGGGTATGGACGGACGGACAGCAAATGCAATTCCCTCACAGCGTTTCTTTAACAACAGATTACGAAGTACACGTACGGGTCCAGCTGCAGGAGAAGCCTGTTGTAAACCAATCACACTCTCCTTTCTCTTAATAATTGCTGTACCGAAACACAAATAAACGAAGAGTTCAGTAAACAGTTCGATTTCCAGGCATTTTAAGTCTCATTCAGATTCGTGTTAATGTTACTATCTTCCAGACCCCTACTTGCACGACGAAGGAACATTAGAATATCAAACGCAATGTGAGTGCCAGACGCCCTTCCCACCGTTTCAGACAGAACGGTCGCTCGGGGACCAATTTTAAAAAAAAAATTAAGGACGCAACTAGAATTCTAGATTTATAACTAGACTTGCTACCTCAATTTCGGAGCACTTTTCTCTGTGATACAACTGGCTTGCATGGAACATTGGCCTTTGTGAACTAGTTACCGAATTTCTGACCACCATGTGCCGTATGAGGACAAGGAATACGAGAGAGAAGAAAAACAGGGATGAAGAAAGGATTGGAATTTTAGAAGAAAAAAAGGTGGAGAGACATGGACCGGAGAATATGGAAATGAATAAAAATAAATCATGGTCCTTCTATATTCCCACTTCTCTTTGCCATTTCCTCCCCTCGACGCTTTCCCGTCCTTTTGTTCTATTGTAATTCAAAGCCCACTCTCCAGAGCAGAAATTCGCACATGAAGTTTCCTGTTAAGACAAAGCGGGAGTGCCATTGCCACTATCAAACTACAGAACAGTCCGCGAACTGTTTTACACGTCAGGCGAGAGATTTATCGTGTCCTTGATGTTCTCCATGTCAGTTTAGATAAAATTACGAATTAACTTGATACTACATGGATAATGAGCTATTTGGAGCACGCAAGTACGTCTTCGAAGGACCTACTGCACTACGAGCATTTAACTACCCACCGACTATTCGCTGCGAACAGAAATGGTTCACGTAGCTTTTAAGACGGCTTGACAGTTTTAAGTGTAGTTAACGGGTAAGCTGTCATGTTAGCTCTATGGAGTTTCAGTGTTGATAATTTCCCAGGTGGTTAAAAAATTCTACGTCTATAGTACTCAAATATTTACAATACGCACGCCTCTCCGATTAATTTTAACATTAACCTCCCATTTACGCCAAAATCTCATTAGTGGTATCTTCTTTCACATTTTAAAAACTAAATTGTTTACAATTCTCAGTTGTCCCATGCGTGCTATATAACTAACCACTCGTCCTCCTTGATTTTAGCAACGTAAAAATATCTCGTAAAGATAACAAATCAAGTTCTGGATAATTAATGCGGAATTTCATTGGTCATGCAGAAATGCTGGAGAAATCCTGGAAGGTTATGTGGAAGTCCCTATGGTATCAGAGCCAAAGTTACACAGCATTATTCCCACAACATTTGGCTCAACGCGTCGTTAAATCTCCTTAAGCGTGAGGTCGCCGGCGGCTCACACGGTATAGAAGGTTTCCATAAGATTTTATATCGTAGTCGGGGGCGGTACATTTTTACCGACTCCCTCTCCGACTCCAAAGCCCTGGTTTTAGCGTAGTCCGAAGACTACACCTTCCCAATCCTGTCTTCATTTGCTTCAATAGACAGTATCTTTATGCTAATGTTCACGCTGTGATAAAGATATATAGATCGTGGTCTTGTAAGTGGTTACCAAGTCATGCCTGTCATAATGTCTGTATGTGTTTATCTATTCCCCTGTAATCGATGTTGAGCAAACCGAAGTAGTTTAATTAAACGTGATAGCAACGTCAGACTATTCTAATCAATTTCGAATAATGCCAGTATGGTGGTTCCACGAACTCTGATCATAACAGAGACGCAAATGTTTTTACTGGAGAAATTTAAAGTTTGTGTTATTGGAGGAATTTAAAAAAAAAATTATATACAGTTTCAGTCGAGGTAACAGTTTCAGTAATTTTTAAAATAACAACATGGTGCCAGCGGCAGATCTATAACTGACTTGTAGTTTGATAGAGATTAACAAATAAACATTGTATGAAAAATGGTATGGAGGTAGATATTAATTACGTCTATTCATTTTGAGTTTCTTGATTTGTGTTTTAAGTTACATCTGACAACTTCAGCTAGTGAGAATCAACTAATGGAAATTCCAGATCACTGAACTGTATCATTTGTGTAATTACTAATTTACAACTCCTAGAAACCCCTGTACATAGACGGACGCATTTAGGGAGATGAGCACAAGTAGAACGTTTTCCGAGAACTTCATGCAAGTTGCATTTTCTAAGTTTAAATACAAATGTTTCGACCCCGTTGTATGATTTTGATCAAACACTTTATCTAAAAAGAGCAGCTTGCAGTACGTTCAGAATCAGGTCAGGGTATGGCATGACCAGTTTAACTGCCAAGGACGAATTGTATGGCAATGAAGACACTAATTTGAAGATTGTATCAGACGGTTTGCATTCGGAATATGACATTCAGTATCGCAGAAGTCATCATAGCTAATAAAAGTAGTAATTTAAGTAAAATAGATGGAATCATAAGAAGAAATTGTGGAAATGTGTCTAAAAATGCACGACTTGGATTGCATAAAACGTTTGTCATTAAATACCAGTCGTCAGTGTGAATAAAGTCAAGCAGCTACGTAATAGTAAGCCTTAGAACTCTAAAGCGGCCAAATGAAGCGCTCAGATCTTAAATCACATAAAAATCGTTCTTCAAACCACAGGAACAACTTTGGTCTCGGAAATAACGAGTATTATCGTTTAAATAAAGAAATATAGGGCAATAATTTCAAATGCAAATTTAAGCTCTGCTGCTCCACACCCTTAATAATGAATTGAATTATATTCTAGGCTTCAAGAAAATGTAAGAAAGAACCCTCTAGAAGGAACGAATCCAGCCCTCCGCACGAATCACTCCGTTTCTATAAACGAGGTGGTATAAGATGTTCATAAATTACACTATTATATCTCTTTTAAGAGGCTATAATTTTCAATTTCATTGAACTGGACTGTAGCACAGCGGATAGAGCTCACTCCAACGGGAGGTACGGAAACCGAAATCTCCCTGGCTGGGTACGCTACCCACATCTCTTGCACTCATCCATGCAAATGAGAGGGTGTTCGAGTATGGAGGGAAATTCTGTATAAAGCCAGGAAAATGGAGGTATGTGCGGAAGGAGGACGAGAGGTGAGAATGGCATGCACAGGACGTCGAAACAGAGAAAATTAAAACGCTGATGAGGTGGGATCATTACGGAGATATAATAAACACAGGAAATTTTTGAAACACCACAATGCGCGCCCGAAAGCGTACCGAGCATTAAGAAGAAGAACAGACAGTTAAAACAGCGGTGACGAGTTAAAGAAAATGGATAAATAACGTGGCTAATGAACAGTGCAAGCACCTGTGCATGTGCGTGTGTAAATAAGGCAAAGTTACTTTGGAAAACCATAACAAATAAGAATTATGAATACATTATCACATATCATATTCAGGGAATTCTTGCTACATTTCAGCTCAGAATCCGTTATCGTCCTGTAAACTATGGGAATTATAATAACATCAAAACTAAAATATATTAAAAAGGATAATTTTACCCTCTTTCATACGATTGTACAACTTTGTTTCTCCGAGGGAAGGGCGTAGACAAAGTTATTCGGACAATGTGATGAGACAAAAGACAGACAGAGAGCGCAACAGGACGTAGCAGGAGCTCCACAATTCTCGTTCTTCACCTAATATTCTTAGGGTGATAAAATAATGGCGGATGCGATGAGTAGGGCAGACAGCACAGACGGAGGACATGTGAATTTTATACAAAATGTTAGTGGGTAAACGTCAAGAGACTTCTGAGGTGCCCTGCTTGTAGCTGAAGAAATCATACTGAAGAGTGCCTCAGTGAAACGCGGTGTGATAATTGTGGAGCGGATGCAACTTCTTCAGAATAGGTTCCCATTCCGAATCGTTTAATGGACGGTAATTAAACTTCGGATATCATAAGAGCAGATAATCTCTTGGCTGCCTGAACAACTATTAGCTTTTCAATGAATGCCTCGCACCATGAACAAGTCCGGAGCAGCAAGTTTGTCAGAGCATCGTGCCAGCATGGACGATTAACTATTCAACCCTCTTTCAGACAGACTTCTGCAGAGGCAAACATTCAACGAGGATGTTCTTGGATTTTCAGATTCCTGTAAGAATAACAATCAAACCGCAGAGGGCGATAATGTTTGGGAGGAAAGAGACAATATTTATTTCCATACATTACGGTGTTTTTCTTTATATTTCATGACAGCGGAAAAGAAATTCCTGGCGTTTTGGCGCTGTTTTCGAAGTCCTACTGGAATGTACAGAATTTTATTGTACAGAGTGCAAGCTGTCTACGAGGTACACTTCAGAGCCATGATAATGTAGTGATGTTAGTGGCGTCGAAAGGTTTAAATCTCATCAGTTGAGGAACCATCAATCTAAAAACAAAGTAGACAAAAGAATGTTACATTTATAGTAGAATGTTTCCACGAGCAGAGTACTTTAAGGACGATCATGTAAGAGTCGAATTTGAACTCAACGAAATCCTGTTCACAGTATAAAAATAACTAAAAAAAAAGTCGCTCTTACTTCAAACACGTCTGTCAAAATGATATTTTTTTAAAAAAATTCACGAATATTATTTCAGAAAAATAAAAAAAAAGGATTGTGTATTTAAAAACACGTATTCGTCTAAGCTTTGGAGTTAATTCCTTCTACGTTCCAAATAATAAATGGTACTTTGGAACTTGGGACATTTCTACCCACAACATCTTTTTGTTCAATAATATCAGTGAAAATAAATTATCTTTTCATAGCGTTATAGGAAAGCGAGATTCAGTAAGACCACGAATGAGATGGTTTGGGCAGTTTTTTAAAACAAACAATAATGTATTTCATTCGTATTTCTTAGACGTCTTGCAATGCAAGGCCTCGTTCCTACAATAACACGTAAGACAAGGGTTCAAAGAGTGGACGTACTATATCGCCTGATCTGCAAAACGGTTCATCGCAGAAAATAACTGTTGGATCAAGAATATTAAGTTAAGAATAAATTATCTTAACAGGACATGATACAGAGTCTAACTCTCCAGAAGTCTAATACGTGTCAGCGGAGCTTTCAGTACTAGGGGCGAGGTCCGTAAAAAGGACCGCATTGATCCTGTAATGACAGATGCAACCGACAACAGCTTTTAGCCTGCGGAACCAATGAAATTGGCGGCGAAGTCTTTGCCTGTGCTTTGATTCATGCTTGGGTTTCAATCTTGCGACAAACACATTTCATTATACGTGAACAAAGTGGTTGTTTCCAGCGAACACTGTAAACTAATTAAAATTGTCTTCATACAAGTATCACAACACAGTGTCTGTGTAGCATGACACTGAAGAACGAGAAATTGCTAATTTACCAGTGACGTTCATTTAACCATTAAAACACATAATCCAGTCTGATATTGCAGGTGGTATTGATATACAGACGTTGCTTTGATACTGGACTCGGCCATGACAACACAAAATTATACACGAGGTCTCAGTCTGACTCGCTACTTTGTATAGACAGCACCGCCTTTCAATTATTTTTTGTCATTTACCACTTTTAGAGATGTTATATTCAATTTTCCTATTTTAAAGCAGAAGCTTTCTTTGTTGAACTCAACGAAATCCTGTTCACAGTATAAAAATAACTAAAAAAAAAGTCGCTCTTACTTCAAACACGTCTGTCAAAATGATATTTTTTTAAAAAAATTCACGAATATTATTTCAGAAAAATAAAAAAAAAGGATTGTGTATTTAAAAACACGTATTCGTCTAAGCTTTGGAGTTAATTCCTTCTACGTTCCAAATAATAAATGGTACTTTGGAACTTGGGACATTTCTACCCACAACATCTTTTTGTTCAATAATATCAGTGAAAATAAATTATCTTTTCATAGCGTTATAGGAAAGCGAGATTCAGTAAGACCACGAATGAGATGGTTTGGGCAGTTTTTTAAAACAAACAATAATGTATTTCATTCGTATTTCTTAGACGTCTTGCAATGCAAGGCCTCGTTCCTACAATAACACGTAAGACAAGGGTTCAAAGAGTGGACGTACTATATCGCCTGATCTGCAAAACGGTTCATCGCAGAAAATAACTGTTGGATCAAGAATATTAAGTTAAGAATAAATTATCTTAACAGGACATGATACAGAGTCTAACTCTCCAGAAGTCTAATACGTGTCAGCGGAGCTTTCAGTACTAGGGGCGAGGTCCGTAAAAAGGACCGCATTGATCCTGTAATGACAGATGCAACCGACAACAGCTTTTAGCCTGCGGAACCAATGAAATTGGCGGCGAAGTCTTTGCCTGTGCTTTGATTCATGCTTGGGTTTCAATCTTGCGACAAACACATTTCATTATACGTGAACAAAGTGGTTGTTTCCAGCGAACACTGTAAACTAATTAAAATTGTCTTCATACAAGTATCACAACACAGTGTCTGTGTAGCATGACACTGAAGAACGAGAAATTGCTAATTTACCAGTGACGTTCATTTAACCATTAAAACACATAATCCAGTCTGATATTGCAGGTGGTATTGATATACAGACGTTGCTTTGATACTGGACTCGGCCATGACAACACAAAATTATACACGAGGTCTCAGTCTGACTCGCTACTTTGTATAGACAGCACCGCCTTTCAATTATTTTTTGTCATTTACCACTTTTAGAGATGTTATATTCAATTTTCCTATTTTAAAGCAGAAGCTTTCTTTGTATAATTCTTATAATAAACGAAAAATTTGATTCTCTCACTGTCGAGTTGTAATTTTAAACAATATGCTTTACCCACGAAACGTAGACAAAAGTAATTCACCTGTTTCATAACTGCACGGGAAATCAATAATGAAGGCATGTGTACTTGGGCCACTGTTGTAAAAACGAGGATCTGTCTGCTAAGGAAGCGGTTTCATTACGTTGAGAGAGAACTCGACTAGTTATATTGCAGGTCGTTACTAATTCTTATCAGTTCTTGCAGCAGCAGGATTCCCAAATCACCATCCTCATCCTCAGAAATCTCCTACTGTGTTAATTCAACTTGCAGTAGGAATACTGAGCCCGCTCTACGACCTCCCCCCACACCCGATCGAAATTCCATTATACTGAACGCTCAGTAGTCACAGGGGTGGACTGACAACACAGACTCAATATGATTCTTAAATACCAAACAAATCCAGACCAGAAGGGTCAGAGATTAAATTGAGAGGCCTGTTCGCAGAAAATTACTGGTAATATAGTTATAAACCATCATTTCCTAATACAATTCTTACTAAACAACCTGCAATTACATTGCGCATATTTGGTGCACAACATTTCAGCTAAAATACTTTTCATTTACAGCAGATATATTGGCCTAATACGTGAAAATTTCCAATGTTGCTGTTAATAATAATATATCACGCGATTAATAAAATAATGCTACAGAAATTAGCGTGTATCAACACGAAGCATGGAAAAATAATACATTCTTATAAACGTTTGGTCCAAAACCCTGAACAAAATGGTTAATTTGGGAGACGTGGCTTAAATATGAGGATAATATTAGAAAAGATCTGACAAACATGGATCATGAAATCATGGCCGTGATTGAACTGGATCGGGAAATGGTCCAGTGACGGACATTTGTGAATACGGCAATATTCCTTCTAGTTCAATTAAGGATTTCTTTATTAGATGAGTAACCATCAGCTTGTTAACAAACATCCCGTACCACAGACTAAGTCGAATGATATTACTTGAGCTCGGCTGAACATACAGATGATAAAAGAGATCTTCTGCAGGTGTCTGTGTAAAACCAATTTGAAACGCCACTTCCTACGAACGTGTGAAATAAAGAAGTGATCACACTGCAGGAAATTCACGAGATTTCGATAATAATTCTTTCTGTTCTGTCTCTTTTCCTCTCCTATTCTTCTCTAAACCTCCTTCTTAGTTGTTCCTTCCTTCCAGCTTGATTTCTCCTTCCATTTATAATATATCAATGGAGCGTAGAAAGCTGCTTTAACTCTCCGATAACTTATTTACGCTTCAAGCTCCATCTTGTTAAACCATCTTGTAGTTTCATTAACTGAAGGAGTTTCAAAACCATATTCACAGCTAATATCTCAGAAACGCGTCTACACCGGCAATATCCCTCGCCCAAAGCAGAGCATCTACGGAAACTGAACTATCGTAGTTACAAATACAAAAGACACGGCAAATTGCCAGACACGCAGGGGCGCGGAGGATCAGTTCCATACATTTTAGAACTCTGAATCAACCTCATGTTACGGCCTACACTAATACCTATGGAGAGGGAGGCTGGGTGGAACAGATATAACAGGGCGTTCTGAAATAAAAACACTTACCACTACCGGGAATCAAACCCCAGTCACACAGCCAAGAGAGTCAGTTCACTGTTACAAAATTCATTCGGCCATTACGCGTCTAGCTGGCGTGCGCTCTTGAAACTGGATCATTCTCATAAGCGTTGAGAAAAATTTAGTTATATTTCCTCAGCTACTGAAATTAATTTTCCCTAAAGTAACTGCATTATGAATAAATCCGATACGGTTTTCCACGAATACACGCAACTTGCTGTACAGTGATATTCAGTTCCTTTTTGACGAGCACAAAAGGACGACTCATTTAAGACTTCGTTACATTTACGTCCATCTAAGTAGCCACGCTAATTAAAACCGCTGCAGCAAACTTTCAGGAACACGGACATCAAACAAGCATAACTGGTAAAGTAAAATATATCTCCTAAACACGCAAACATGAATAAACCAGAAAGTACAAGAATGTCAATTTTCTGTTAAACTTCGTTTGTCACAAGTACGTAAGAACAATGATTAAACGTGTCAATTCTCAGTTAAATTTTAGGACATAGCGTCAAATCGTAAAATAGCTAAACGGTGAAGTGGAAGTTGTCGTGGCCTGTTTCAAAATACCATATTAGAATTTTCATGCCATTGAGAGGAAAACGCGAAAATCTTGTCACGTGATATGTAAGCATGTGAACATGAAAATTGTCGATGTTGGTATTCTGGGTTGTAACCCCGTTATACCTAGTAGGTAAGATGCGTATTACCTACAAGTCCACACGACGTCACAACTCAGAAGACCAACATCTACATCTTCACCGACGTGAGAACTTTGTACATTACAGCTAAATAAATTGTAATGTTGGTATTATCGCATCTGAGAAAAACATGCACGGCGAAGTCAAAATAACCTCCGTATTTTCTGCTTCTTGAACGCTGCCTCCTCTCCGGGATCCCGAGATAAATCTTTCTCATCTATAGGGCGGCGTAGTAGACAATTATTTTAAAAAGTAAGAAGGAGGAATAAAAGCTAAGACAGGGGTAAAAACCTCAATAATTGAAGGACAAAAAATCAATTACGGTGTAGGAACTGATGTGTAAAAGCCATTCGTCTTGCCCTTTCCTCTCTACACGTTCTATTCTTCGGTTTCCCCACCCCCTTAACTCTTCAGTACTTTTATCTTCCTCTTTTCATTCCCGCACTTATTTTTGTCTCGCCACCAAGACCACCACTTCTCCACCCCTTGTTCGTATATTATACCATAACCCTCTTACATACTTCCTGCACGGCTTTTCACCTTAATGAAAAAAAGAAGACTTTCCTTCCGTAGCTTCAGTGAACGTCAAATGCACTTCTAAGTGACTGACATTTCTCTGTCGCCAGCAGACAACTACAAAGAATATACCCGAAAAAAATAACTGCTTCATCTCCAACCTCTGCGGAAGACCACAAACATTTGAATTGAAGCCGGTAAAGAGAGGAAAATATTATATAAAATTCCAGCCAAAATCTTGTTCTTGCAAGGCAGAAACAGAATCTCTCGATTCCTTCTTTCCCTCAGATCCTAAAACCCCAAAAGTGAGTCTAGCATGAATTGTGAAGTAATGGATAAACAACATATTCCCTGCCGGGGTTTACATGAAAATAAACTGAAGTCTAATACAAAATAAAGAAATTGCGTATTTCTTACAGCAAACAACCGTTCAGCTAAATTTCCACAAGCTTCACCCGGGATAAGATGGACATTTGCACATCCCTCGTTCGTGTTCTTCATTCTGAAGGCTGATATGTGGAGCCACTCTTTTCCCCTTCCCCATCTAAACGGAGGTACAAATCACCTCGGTCATACGCATTTCCTTCCTTTCCGACGTCCGAAGTCATAACTGATTACGATAATACCGACACAGACAAATGCCACACTGACCAAGACATTTCCAATCGGAAATCTCTCTATACTTACAACGTATAAAATTAAAGTGGATGTGTCTCAAAATAGAAACGTTTCCGGACCAACGTGTATCTGCATTTGTACTCATTCGTGATCAAACAGTTCATTCTGAAAATTACGAAACTAATACTAAATCAGTATTCGTGCTAGTACTGTATTTACACTGAGTGCTGATACTCGTATTGTAATGTGTTCCACACCCCTGTCTTGTACCACAAGTCATCTATGGAATGTAAATAAATAATATTTTATTCTAGATATCCAATCCCTGAATACAGTAAAAATAACTTAAAGATATCCAATCCCTGAATACAGTAAAAGAACTCATCAAATCAAGAGCAACTACTTAATAGCGTAATAGTCACATCTGAAATTAATTCAAGCACTACAAACAATGCGAAATAACTAATTAATTAAATTCAAACTATACAGATGAGTTAACACATGTTCTATGCTGACACAGTAAAATTGAACAAGTTTACAGTTTTAATGACTTTTAATTTCTGGCCAGAGAAAACAGGTTACTTCCGTGTTCCCGAGTCTTAATATGGAAGAGGAATTCTTTGAATAATATTCTTACAGAACGAATATTTTTAACCCCATTGGAAAATGAAATTCATTCCCCACTACGTAAATTGGCATCACTTCCTATCATTTATGAGGCTCGATTATATCAGGAACCACAGACAAGACAAAATTACGGTGTCCACATAATTTCAAATCGCATCAGTCGATACAAGGAAAACAACGCCTTGTTCAAGAAAGATCCTGTACATGGCAGTGCCGTTATTTTGCTACTAGCGTCAGTTCTACAGTCCTCTCACCAAGCTAAGAGTTCATAACGTTTATAACCTACAGATATAAATCCAATAAAACAAGGTCATCTGATCAAATTACCGCACAGAAATACAACTTCTGGTGATTTTCTGCTTAATTGCGATCCGGACACTTTTCAAACTGTAATTTTAATATTTACAATGAAAATATACTGTTCAATTTAATTATATGCGCACAACTTCAATCATTTTTTAAAAGCGATCTGTGCACGGGCCAGCTTTCGATGTTTCTTTACCTACATCACAATTTAGCTTGTAATTAAAGGTAGCAATTATTCTTTGTTAAAAATGCAAACGGTATCATATTTGCAGCCTTCACTTTGCCCCGTACACCTACATGTATTAACTATAGACTCAGACTTGCTTTCACAAGCCGCGCTTCAATGCCCGAGTCCATTTCGTAGCAGCAGCTTCTTGTTCGGTCCATTTCTGTTCGCACGAAAAAACACAAAAATCAAACAGGTTTCTTAGGAGAAAAGAAATCTTCGAACTCTTCAAACGCACACCATATTCCAACCTTGTCCAACGTGTCACTGTCTCCCTGACAGTCAATTACTACGAAAGTCGGGTGCAGTATTATTTGAATTATTTTACTCTATTTCGTGTCAATATTAATATTAATTCAATTTAATTTAGTTATATGTTATTAAATTTATTTTAGTTATATTTATTTAATTTAGTTATAATATTTCATATCGACTTGTAACATATGCTTGAGTCAAAGGACCTTGGAACGTGAAGAGATTTAACTTACTTCCTTCTCGTTTCCTGTTTGTTACACTAAAATCACAGAAAATAATCCATAAGTAAACAATTTAGAATAACTATATACAAACTTATAAGCTTATAAACACTTAAAGAAATAGACTGAAATCGATATATGCAAAGACTACTGTCGTCTGGGTTGCAGGGTAGAAGTTTACCGATGATTCAGAGTTCCTTGCAGTCTCCATCATCAAGATGATGGATATTGTACGTACGTACCGGAGCTCTATAAGGTTTCGATCATTTGAAGCAAAATGAAAATCAAAAATTGTCCAGACGATAAGTTTTCCTGTTACAACAAACAAGAATACCTATGTCTCTTTGCACTGATTCGTAAATCATTTCGTTAAATACAGGCATTTACAACGTCTCAAACAATAGTTAAGGATCTCAACAGCCCACACATTTTTGAACTAAGGATGCACAATCCTAACGTATTAATTTAATGCAAGATCTAGAAGCTGACGGTCGTTTGTCTTCTGAAGACATTCACCTTCTACTACAGGATCCAACGATTCATTACCGTGCTCACAACAGCACGCCACTATATCCAATCCCAAGCCAGATCAATCCACTCCACACTCCGTTTCTTAAATATTTTAATACTTTCCTTCCATCTGATCTCTTAAGCGGATTCCTCCCATTTTGTATGCAGTTATTTCCTCATGCGTGTTACATGATCCATGCATCTGATCTTCCTTGATCTGATTACCTTAATAATCACGTCACAATTGGAGCAGTAATTGTTATCGTGAAAATTCCAACACAAAAAGTCTGACATTTTGAAGAACGTGTTATACAGATTATTCTTTTTTATATACACAAGGTTCCACAGGTTTTAAATGCACGAAAGGTGATCAAGACTAATGCGGAAATAATGTCCCAATTTCTTTCCAGATACCAGAAGCAGGAAATCCGTCTTGTCGCCAGCAGTGAGCGAGGAATTCACCGCACGAGCTGTCGGCTCGAGTGAATGTGGGCGACCACAAGTTGTGCAGGAGGAAGTTTGCAGTATCGGCAGTACAAGTTTATGGGCTCATGTTTTGCTCGCCAGCACTACAACGCTCCCCTGAAGCGACACCAACAAAAGGAGAGAACAAGGCGAACGAAAGCCGAGGCAGAGGAACGAGGATTCTAAAATCACAAGATTCAAAAAGAAAGAACCACAGAAACCTCAATACTACTGTGTGACCAAACCCAGACTAGAATTTGAATTAGAATTCAAAAGCGTCTTCTTGTAGTCATTGTTTCGTGTCATTGTAAAAAGGAGTGGGTTCTGAAACAATATATTGAAGCGGTGGGCTTCGAGTTATAACTGTAAATACACAGAGATAAATTTCATGCACAGTTTGCTCGCATTACTGAAACTGGCATCAATAATATACCGAGGAGACAGTAGTGCAACCTTGGGGCAGACCTTGTAAGAGCTACTGCCATCGCCCGGGCAAAACTGTGGAACACAATCACTTAACTGTATCCTAGCAACGCCACGTCACCCTTGCAACTACGAGACGCAATGGATATCCGATAGGCCAGCGACCTCGGGCTTATCATTGCCGATACAAAAGCCAATGTAAAGAGACAACAGCAACCCATAAGACGAACTTGGACTATAGGAGTGTGGCAATGAATGCTTTTATTGCACATTAAGAAACTTTTATCAACACGTGTACTATCCAAAGAACATACAAACAACAGTTCTGTCGGTTTTATTGTAGGGCTGTGAAATGTGAGTGGTTTAAATTCTGTAAAGAATCTGTATCTAGTGCTGAGATCAAGAATGAGTAGCTATACAACATCCCCCCCCCAAGCGCCCACATGGCGTACAGTGGGGCAGCTCTACTTTTATTTGTTATAAATTATGTAACAAAATTCTCTGTTGTAATTTCCTTTTTGTCACAACCCAGTTCCAGGATGCTTATTTATTAATACAGAAATGTTTTCTTATTTTCACAAAGAATTTCCCAGCCATCAAATTTATGCTAGTGGTCGGTCACTGCATTAGCGTTCAAAAGCACGGGTTCATTTCTTAAAAAAGGTTAATGTACTGAGTTTTATGGTTTTTCTCTTTAACTGCATGCAAATTACAGGAGAATCCAATATAAAACTGCTTCCTCAACCTCAGAAGTGGGCTCCTCCCTTCATGTTGTCTAATAACACTGTGCGCATTTCTCACCTTTCCTACGCACGCTACACGCCCTGCACAAAATTAATAAAGTCGACATACACGTATCTGAGGCAAATAGCACCCCAATTTCTGACACTTATTTGCATGTCATTACAATTAAAGTAATACATAAAACATAAAATATTGATGTGTATGAGTTCAGTAACACATCTCCATAATATGTGGGTCCCTTATCAAAACTGTACATTAAGTCATCAGGTTCCGGACGGGGGAGAAGACTGAATATGTATACAGTAGCTGGGAAGTGAAACACGGGAATTTTATTGATAAAAAGATTTCCGTCTTCTGGGTTGTTGCGCCGTGTAGTCTGGTCGATGTCACCCTGACAACAGAGGCAGTATGACCTCTGAAACGCTGGTTAACATCTACCAGACTACACAGCGCAACAACCCAGAAGACAGAAATCTTCATACTCACCGCTGGAAAAACCTCAAATCTTACTGATAAAAGTTTGTGAAGATCCTAACAATTTTCAATCATATGACGAAGACAGTGATTTGACAAACCAGATGATTTATTACGGACCAAGTGTAATTACTTTTACTAAAGTTATAAAAATATAAGAGAAAACACACACTACAGAGTATGGCAGTTAGGAGAAACACTATAAATAAAACTTCAATTAAATCAGACTTGCAGTGAATAAGATAGAAAGTGACGTAAACTTTTACAGCATTACAAAGTTTTTGTTGGACTGAAGTTGCCTGGAACATTCACATTAATAATAGAAATACAATAACCCATTTAATTTTAGCTGAAAATATTCATATTGATTCATTTTCACCAAAGATACACAAAGAGATACAATAACTTCCATTAGCATGTTCTTTTCAAATTACTCTCACATTACAGTAATTTCTTAGATTTCGACTGGCGAAGTGAAAATCCCTCTCCAGTGAACGCTTTGAATTCTTCGGTTGGTTCCTTATTCTGGTAAAAAGAAAGAAAGAAATTTTAAAATTCAATCACAGAATACGGTGCATGTCTGTAATATGTTTCTAATCTTCAAAGAGAAACATTTACAAATATCTAGCGATGTGTTTGTACCTTGTTTTCTCAGACTCGCCATTTCAATTACCCGTATCTGACAACAGGAACACAGAGATATAGTGACCACTCAAAAGATAAAGCTGAAAAACACTCCAGCCTAATCCATGGCGATCCAGGGAAGAAGCAAAATAAGATTGTAGTACATTAAATAAACCAGGAACATATAATTTGATAATATTCCATCGTACAACGCTTGCGGCAAAGCATGAAGTTCTGGGCCTATTTGTGAATAAACTGATTAACGCAACTTTCGTGCCTCTAACACTATAACAATTTATGACTTACGCCCAATATACATTATTATCCCTCAGCAACTGAATGTATTGTGACTGCCTGTCTTATTATTAACTTCTCACGTGTAATTTACTACTGAAATGGTATTATTTCATTGCCAGACCCACACCGCTCTAATATCACAATGACCGATGTCTCATAAATTATCTTCTTCTTCTATGGCCCTCCAGTCTGTATTCGGTCCACGGCCTCCTCAGTACTCCTCTTCCATTCGGTCCTCCATTAGGTCCGTCTGTCCGAGGCTTTGATTGAGGTTTCGAAACATCTTCCTTTTTATGGTGCAAGGTTGTTAGCCTTGCGACCAACCCCCAACCTGGAGGACCAGGGTACCTGTCTTAGTCTGACCTCTCCCCCTACCAGTAACTATGCTACTGCCAGCACAGCTATTGGGGTCACTGAGTGACCTACCATATGAATATGAAATAATCCCTCTGAAATAGTATAGGCAAGTACTCCAAATTACACCAACTAAGAAAACAAAACACCACGTTAAATTTCTGTCACCCTTAAAAATCCATCGACCTTGGCTGGGTCTGAACCTGCGAACCTTGGGTCCAGTGGCGAGGGCGCCAACCACCAGTCCACTGAAGGCAACACTTTATTCCCAGTGCTGGTTCATATTCCACTACAGAAATAGCGTGGCTCCTGTTCTGCTGCCCGCCAACTGGTGACATTCAGCAATCAAGCACAGCTGCATGTTAAACGAGAAACAAATGTTGGCAATGCCTTATCACCTCTTTTAATGGTGGTCTGGAGTTTCTTAGAAATCTCAGAGTTCCTATTTTGTAATTGTAATCTGGAACTCCTCGCTGGTAAGCCGCCTTCACAGCCATTTTACTGCTAGTCGCAATTTCTCTCTTCTTCTTTCCATCGAGCCTGTAACACGTGGTCATTTGTTAGTGTCATACACCGAGACTCTCCAAAAAGTGCCACACAGTGCCCAAGATTAATTGGTTTGATGCTGATGTGTCTATGTCGTTACTGCACTCATATTAAAACCAAAATTTACTTTCATATTTGATTTTTAATTTTTGTGCAATAACCATATAGACACATCAAACCACCACCAAAACACATAATTCAATAAACACTTAGACAGTGGTAAACAGCGTGTGTAAAAAGTGACAGTAAGAACAAATACGAAGCATCGGAACACACCAGAATGCTGCAAATTCACACATTACTACCCAAGAGATCAACACCAACATTTATCCACCAATTCGGAGTACTGAGTGAAGTTGTGCGTGGAATCGAGGATGATCAGTTATAACACCTCATGTGACAGAATGCAGATTCACAAGGACTGATGTGTGTTTATAACATCTGATAAATTATGGTTTTATTGTTGAAAGCCTGGTGCCTATGGTAATAGGCATACATATGTGCTTTCTTCTTCCAATAATGAACTTTTAATAATTTAATGAATAACATTACAATTCATATTATTTTCTAAACCTTGTATGTGATTCACAACATAAGTAAGGGAAAATTCACAGGCATGTAAAAACAAATGTCACAAATAACTTTCTTTTATTGCAAAAAAAAATTGTTGATCTCCTAAATGGGTTGTGCTTGGACTACCACTTTCAGTTTTCATAGTTGCTTTAAGTGGCAGAGAATTCCTTTACCAATCCACAACAAAAGATTAGCTTGAACAGCTTGAATTCTCAATAAGTTTCACAAATGTAATTACAGACAACACTGATGTAGGCACGAAACAGCCCTTCAATAATAAAAACCTAACTGAGCATATACCTCTATTGAACAAATCTTATACACCATTTTGTCACTAATACCAATAAAAGTATTTGGCATTACTGACATTTCTGTTGTAAAACCATAAAACAATCTACAGAATTGAATTTTTGTTGTTACACAGTTCTAAGAATTTACTCACCTGTTTCCTTCTCCACAAAAGGCAACAAAGCCAGCAGGCATCAGTTCAACTGCATCTACTGCCATCTCTTCATCTGGTTTCTTAATTCGTTCTGGTTCCTTGTAACCAACTGGAGGCGCAAACTCAACCTGCAGCAGTGTAACATATGCTCCTATCAATCAGTATAATGAACCAACTAAAATTAAAAAGTAACACAGCCTCAACAAATTCCACCAAATCTGTGCATGGATTTAATAGTGTCCACAGCATGGCAGTCAATCAAAGAAACATTTGACCAACTCTTACTATTGTTACACTATAAACACTTTTATAAATAAATGTTATAAAACCACAGAAAGTACTAAAAGTTTAAACTACAAAGTTTTCAAAGACATAACCTCATCTACCACTCAACTCATTTCTAGAACCCCAAATCACAGTTCTTTCAAACCACTTACATTCATATCACATTCTATGATGCTAACAGCAGGCCCAGGCTTTGATTCCAGAACACACAGTTCATATATCCGTTGATTATACTTAATAGCAATCATGTCACCAGTTGTAAGACATGCAAAGCTACGCAAACCATTTTCTAAAACAGCTGTTGGATTTGTAATATCCAAGAAATCTATTGACTGTGGCTGGAAACGTGAGAATGTTGCAACAGGCAATGATACGCTTTCAATCTGAAGCAAATCTCCCTCTTCAAGAAGCAAATTGTGCATCATCTGCAAAAATGTGTAAATTAAAATTAAATTATTTTAATAAAAATATACAATAATTTACAATCATATTTACTCAATAAAATATTAATTTATAATAAATAGCACTCATATCATACCCAGTACGGCAAGTACACTTTGCCTTCATCAGCTACAAACTCTAAAACCCCACAATGTGTGATGCGGTTTGTCCTCTTATTCGTTAACTTGAACAACATTGGATAAACTATGTTCAGACGTGTCAACTGATCCAATGCTGATGGAGGCATTATAACTGAAACGAATTAGGTATTAAAAGTTTGTAATAACTTACAATTCAGACAAAAGGCTTGGTAATGTTCATTAATTGTTAATGATAATAAAAGCGTGTAAATCAAAAATGTATACAAAACAGGAAATGACAGTACTCAAACGTAGGAACACAATTAAAATCTGTATATGCTGTAAGATATGCAACTTACTTTTACCACCTCTTTCAACATCATGTCGCTCATTTCCAGGGAGCATTGATACTGAATAGCATTTATACTGAGTGTTGAGTGGACGTGGAATATCGGGAAACATATTAAATCCAAACTGAAACTTTAAAAACATTGCCACTGTAAGAATGGTTTGACATGCATAAACATATATAAAAGATAAACAACTCTTGTCACTACTTACCATTTTTAACAACTAATATTTCACCATAAAACAATTAAAACAGCCCACAGCAAATAAACCAGGCAATCTGACATAAAGATATTGCAGTACAATTACTGTAATACATCAGTTACACCACCATTACACTTCTCACTCCAGCCATATTTGACATGACATTCTCCTTCAAATGATTCTCTCTAACCTAAAAACTACGCATCACAAATAATACCAACTTGTAATAATCCGTAGTTGAAACTCTAATACAAATTGATAGGCAACACAGCGCCTTTCGTTGGCAAGATTGGTGGCATATGACGTCATTCAAATAGTGCTTCCATCTGTCGGCAACGATTCTAGACCTACTACAAATGATGACAGCAGCTGTTGCTCTGTCGATAACATCACTAATTACTACTCAATTTCGCTAAATCCGCGTTGAACGATCGTAATAAACATTAGAAAAGATTAATAAGTATAAGGGAACACGACCGTGGGAAGTCATGGTTTTCCTTGCAGCATGCATAGGGAAGAAATTTTCAAGGAAGAGAATGAGGGGGGGTGCCAGCTGAATTCATGTGGCTCAGGATATAAGCCAGTGGCAGGCTCTTGTGAACATTCGTATACATACTGAAAGGGTCAGAAATCATGTTAAAATTTTATTTCACTGGAAGTTATTTTAATGTTTTTCTATTCATTAAAGTTTAAATTTTCAAATCACTTCATTCTACACAAAGCTAGTTCCTTACAGCACATAAATGAAAGATTTTAAATAAATACTTTTCTCACTCATTTATTTCGGAGAACCTTGTTTCACATTTGAAGATGTGGTTCTAAGAAAAATAAGTTTTAAATAGTAGTAGTAAATACTGCTGTGTTATGTGCAAGTGCATTTGGCTTACTCAATAAATCACTGTACAATGAGTTATAAACTAAATATTTATTGACCTAAGCTTATTTACTGTGATATAATTACTATGCTAATTGTTAATAAATGGGGCTCCATGGATATTGCAGGAATAGGCATGTGCAATTGCATTTCAATGTAAAGCGAAGTGACCAGCAAGAGATACAAAATGTAAACTAAATATAGAGAGTAATTACTCCATATTCAGCTTCAAGTTAAAATAAACAGGAGTAGGGATGTGTTACAGCTTCTCTGTTTAATGGACCAATAAGTGTATTACCATATGGTGTAATAAATAATCGCAAATTGAAAAAATTATTCCATTCTATTCTATTTAAATGTTTCCACAAATTTATGAGTAGAATTAAAAACAAAATTCAGAATGCTGCTTTTATGCAATCCTATATGGCTGCTGCAGCCCAAAAATTATCTCTAATGTTGTAATTACTGTAAGACTTTTCTGTATGCTGAGGTTTTAAAATTGCTCTAAAGCATAAAAAAAAGTTCCGGAGAATCTGACGTAAATACGTCTCTGTAATGTAATGAAATGTAATGTAATATGTAATGTAATGTAATAATTCTTATATAAGAAAAGTACTTGTGATATTCTAAAACGTTTTTACCATCACAAAATTATCTAGTCTACGACACACTTCTTCTACAACCGATTCACAGTTCAGCTCTTTCCACAATAAAGAAAACGGATGGTTGACGGCAGTAATGTAACACAACAATGCCGAGTAAACAGATGACGTTTCTTAGGGAATATAACTATGCACACTAGCTGACCATTGTTGTCGGTCAATATTTACACATTGTTTCCTTTCACTTTTTTGCCGAATGACCCTTCCGTATAGACGTATTTACGTCAATAAAACTTTAGTTATATAGCTAAAAGTTTATTTTATTCACTCTGATGATAAATTAGTTTTACATATGGAAATAAGTTGGCACATTTACCAAGTTTAAACTTAGACTGTTTCATTTTAATTTTCACAGTAAAATTATATGAAGAGAGTATTCATCAAAATTAATAACTTTTGTGGAAGACTTAGGTAGTGTTGGAATATCTATATATGATATGTGGAAGACCAAAATTGTGCCAGTGTGTATAGGAGAATGAATCTGTATGCTTTTTACTCCTACCCAAAACCAATTGCCAGATTAATAAAATTACAGACATATTTGCACAAATAAAGAAGACAACTGACTATATACTTTGATAGCATTAGACACCTAACTAACTACCTAGATGGCTTACCGAACTCCAAAGTTCATCACCGATTTAACCAAAGCCCTCCACCAGACCCTGTCCTGGGCCAACAAAATCCAGTCTCCTTCAACTCCTATCTCCTGTAGATCCTGCCTGACATTATCCTCCCGTCTAGGTCTCCCCAACGGTCTCTTCCCCTCAGGCAACATTAAACACCTACTGTTAAAAAATAACTTTAAATTGCTTGGAATTGCCAGAAGTTGTAACAAACAAAATTACTTCAGGGGTATTTTATAACAAATTAAATACATGGAAATAAGATGATAGGTTTACTCTCACCTTGATGGAAGTGAGGCAGAAATATGAAGAAACAGCAAAGTTAATGTTTATAATACTACTCAGTAATTATATTAAGAAACCAATATGTAATTCTTAAAAATGATCAGAATAATTTTTATAAAAATTCAGTTTTACAAATCAGACCATTCATATTTGAATATGCATACTCTTCAGGTGATCAGTCTATATTAGAGACAAGAGTAAAACTATTCTAGTATGTTAAATTTAAAATAATTAATCATGGGGCCCAAAATTCTTGTGTTCTCAATAATCACACAATTTTACTGGTGTAAAAGCAGCAGAAGATGAGAGCAGTAAAATTTTAAATTAAGAAAATAAACAGAATATAACATTTTAAAAATATAAAGTAACTTTATGATACAAGGGGCATGGCTTTAGAACAGGAATAGTTTCTTTTTCTGTATACCATAAACTGATACATTACAAAAATGAATTGCACAAGATTTCATAAACAGTGCATTGTAATTGACATCGCAGAAAGCTGAAATAAATATATTTTACAAACTATTGATTTTTGTGGCTCAAGTATTAATATTATTATCAATGAAGAAATCGGAAACTAAATATAAAAATATATGTACCCATTTATGTGTAGCATTAGCAAGTTCTGCAGACTATTATAATTTCATGTTTTTTCTTCTCCCAAGAATATTTTATATCAACTACATGAAGAGATTTCTCATTTCTCTATATCTATCTTGTAAATTAAAAATGAATGGCCATTACGTAACCATAGTTTCCTAGTCAGAAAGCACTAACAACTGACTGGAGTGAAAATATGATGCAATAAGCAATTTTTTAGTACTCTATATAGCAAAAAGACTGACAGTAATTTGTGCAGCTTATAAAGTAGCTAGTTTCAAAAACTCCAGCTTCCTTGTTTTCTTTTAATCTTTCTTTATTAGTTTGTCTTAACTATTAAATAGCCTACATTGTTCAAACAAAACTCACAGAGCCATTTGAAACTAGTTTTACATGTTCACAGTGTGTACTACTTTCAACTATTACTGCGGAATGGATGATTTAGAACAGCAAACTGAACCAATCTTTCTACACCACTTCATATCTTAATTTTAAGAAGGTAAATACTAGCTTTTAATCTAAAAATGCTATCTTTCCTGTATACTTGAATATCTTCGATGCTTTGTAACTCCACTTACACCTCTACACAAGTCCAGAATTTGCATGATTTCTTGTTATGTAAGTAAATATATCATACGTTTGTTGCTTAAATATACATAAAAATTTAAATATATACATTATCCTCCACATATGGAAAGTACTGTTAGCTGAAATTAATTTATATATTCTTTTCCAACTACAAAGCAATCAATTCCTTCAAGATAATCTTTTGCCATAACATACCTTCATATTACAATTAGTGTACCAACACAATACTAATGTAATGTTTCAGTTGCTCTGAAAGCTTAGCTGCCCAAAATACAAAACATATAAATAAAACAAATTTATAACAAATAGAATCATCATGAAACAACAAGGCATTGGTAAATTACAAATACACAGCCATTTGCATAGCCACTGCTTATGCTTTAAACCTATATCTATTTTTAACACATCAATTTTTTGTCAGAAACTTAGATTTTTCGAACACTGAAAAATAATAACTTTATTACTTCCTTCATTACAGAAAAGACAAAATATTTATTTCACTTTTGGATAAAGAAAAGAACAAAGATATATAAATATGCAACTAGTATATCTGAAAATGGAATATTTCAAATTCATAATTATCATATGTATCATGGACACGAAAAGTCAACAAGTAGGTAATAAGGAAGGTAATAAAGAAGTTCTGACTGAGGATCATACAGTGGTATCCTCAAACTATTACTCTTCCTTTGAAGAAGGGAATAAAACTATCAGATATTTACAGGATATACCATTTAAAATGCAACCCAACATCCATGCATTACAGTATAAAAATGAAACCAGAAGCTGGTCCACACCCCTGTAACTCTCTCTCCGCTGACATTCAAGTCAAGGTTACTCTATTATGCCACTGCCAATTATGCAAAAGCTGTGCAAGTATGAACATAGTGTATTCAAGAAGGTAGTGAACATTCTCAGAACCTGCTGTAAAGCTCTCCTGCAAGTTCTTCCTAACAAATAAAAACTAACAAACAATTTATTTACAAATATTTTTGTGGTTAGGGTTGTGTTTTAAATGGAATGTCTTGTATTTTTAATGCCATACAGAATGTCACAACTTCTAGTGTGTTCATTAGTGTAATGTTTAGATGGACATAATACATCCAAATAAAACTATTACAGGTATATTTATGCACATGTGTTAATTTTTACGCAATGAACAGATCTGTGTATGAAATTTAAACAATGTGGCCACCCCTGTCCTGTATGTAGGGTCAAATAACATTGAAAACTAAAACTAAAACACTGTAATAACAAATACTGGTTATTATACAGTATCAAAACTTGTCTAGAAATTAACTGATATCTCCTTCACACAACTACATAGATAATTCTCACTCCCTTGAACAGCACTGCAATCTAAATGGTATCCAAGTGGATCAAATCAGTTACATTAACAAGAAAACAACAACCTGTACAATTAAGACTAGCAAATACAGGAATAACATTAGACACGCACAGCATTTTTTATTCAAACTCTTCATTCCAGAAAAATTTCCACTGCTCTGTTATGGTCCAAAGAGGAATCATATTACATCACCCTGTCTTCCTTAACAAGTATAGCAAATCCTGCTGTAGAGAAAAAATACCTATCTACATGTACCATGTGAAAGATAGCACCCTCAGTCATTAAGGCTGCTTGAATCTGTAATAAAATCTTTAATAACATCTCTTTACTGGCCAAATTAATTAAAAATGCTGATAATGGAACTTGTTTCTGTTGCTAAGTTAAAAGAAAATTATTCAGGTGTCCTTTGTATCAACTGCAGATTAATGGACAACCACCTTATACTGCACACACTTCCTTCCTCATACAGTTGACTTTGACTCATAAGTATTAGGAAGTCAAGTTCTTTCTGAATGTGACAGTTTTTGTGCACATATTTCTATTATGCAATACATGTTACAAAGAATCTAAACTTTCTTCCAGCTCAGTGTTTCTGAAACAGCTTTGAGAGGAACATCACAGTCAGTACAACATTTGTTTGTAAACTCTTCACAGACAGATTACAATTTTAAGTACTTGGAATTTCATTATAAGATTTAAAGTTGCTGTTATATGGCAGCAGTTGTGTCTAATTTAGTCAGTTTTTGAGTCCAAATTATTGTTCAATATGAATAATGAAACATGTTTGGTTAGACTGAGTTTGTAAAATACATGGAAGTGCAGATAAATTAAAATTCAACAGGTAGGGAAATTAGACTCATTAATAGCCGACAACCAATCAAATCATACACCACTTTTCAGAGAAAAGCCCATCATGTTTTATATAAATTATTAGCATTCATGTTTTATAATAAAATAGTATGGGGAAAAATACCAAAAATTCTAGCTCTTGTGAAGATTTTTATTGAGAGCTTTAATATCACATTGATTTCCTATGTTCAATAATGTTCCTTGTATAATTATTTGAAATTTCCAGTTTCACTGCCAACTGGATTTGAATGGGACTTCACACCTTCTACCATATATAATTTTTTGGAAGTTTTCCATTATGGAATATAAATTCATGGCAGTTTAAAAAACAACCTGCATTCACTCAGATAACTTGGAAAAAATTTAAAACAGCTGTTATTTTCATCCATACAGGAATCTTGTATCACTCAAGTTATTCATCTAATATATGAACATACTGAAAATCAGTAGAACAACATGATTTGTGTCGTGATGTACCTGCTACATTATTACATACAATGTGATTTTTAATATTACAAGTGGGACAGAAGGATGAAAAAAAATTGTTCTTTTAAAATGTAGTTAAATGAATGGCTACATGGACTTGAATGAAACTCATGTAAGTTGTATAGAACATACCTAAGTATGTGTATAAAAAGATGTATTCAGTTTTGTTAATTTATTACACAGAAGCATAATTTCCATTTTAACATTAAAATTAATATCCTATTTATAACTCAATTAAACTTTATCTGAATCAATGTTGAAAAAGAACCCCATTTTCTTAGATTACAGCTCCTATCTCTTCCATCAGTTGATGGCTGATCAGGTGTCATCTTGTGATGCTATTTTCCCTTCTGTATTGCAATAACTCCAAGGACTTAAATGGTTCTCTTTGGTTTTTGTACAATAACAATTTAAATGTGGCCATTTGTATCACAGGATAACATCTTATCAACCATCAACCAAAGGAAAATGGAAGTCCTATTCAACATTGATTCTGATAAATAAAATGATTGAATTTTTTATAAAATATTGTACGCATGCCATGAGAAATCTGCTGGAATTGGGGTAAGCATGAACGGCTACTCTGTACTCTTTCACAAAACATGAATCCACCTTGGCAACACTGTTTGTATATATAGTGCACTGAAGTACTGGGTATTATTGGAGTACAATGTTTTCGGAATATAAATAGGTGGAGTGAGCACGCACAGTAAGATAACCTCCTTCTCCAGTTACCCAGTGGACTTCTCTTGGCATGCAGACAGTACTTATTTTTAACATTCAAGCTACAAAATATTTTCCTGTGTAACAAATCAAGGAACTTAGTAAATCAGTTTGTACATATACTTAGGTAAGTTCTACACAATTCACATGATTTTCACACATTTGTAAACCTGTCTATTTTCATCTTTCTTCTTTGTACTTGTATTTACATATTCTTGTGGTCAGTTTCTAAATGAAATAAACATGAGAACTAAAAGTTTGGGGCTAGTTAAATAGCACATGAATTTGCATTCAATTTTTCAAATAATCCACCCTGATTAATTTTAATGAAAACTATTAGCACACACATATTCCCCTCTAATATGAGTATTTGTTTAGTGAACAACCCTAAAATTTCAGGTTAAATAACTTATTTTTTTATTTTCTTCTAATACCATGCAAAATTTCCATTTGCAACTGTAAAAATCAGAAAAGTGCACAGATACTGATTATCAATTTTTATAATACATCTACCACATTCATCATGTAATTCAGGCACATTCTTTCCAAATAATATTTTGAGGAGATTAAATTACACATCTCTGTTTTTTAGACCAAGAAATATGTAATTTCACATTACATGTGCAACATTATATTATCATAGACATTGTCAATTTCACTTTTCACAGCTTATGTATTATTTACATGATACATACATTCACATAAAAGTGACACATAATACTTTTGTGCTCTTTCCAAACTAAAAACAAAAGTACAACCTGACTCTTATAGAACCATGTGAGAAGAAGGAAATGTAAACATTTTTGGTAACATTATTTTTAGATTATATAATTTGTCTTCATTTGCAAATTCTCTGAATTACACGTCAGTTCCAGTCCTGCTGGCATTAGTACATCACTTGTACAAATAAAGACATTATTATTTTTTTTCCATTAGAACAGGCTTAGGCTAATTTACAAACTACTTAACAAGTTGAATTTATTCTTCAAATTGGTTGTGATCTTCTTCCTGAAGTTTGCATTACTTTTATAGCACAAAAAGATTTTTTTATGTGATTGCACTGGATTACACAGTACTTAATATCACTCTATTTTCTTATAGTTGAACCCCTACCTTGAAGATTAAAACTTATATACACTTCAACAATGCTAACAAACAAGAATCAGATTATCAAAAAGTTGAATCCAGTACCTCTTTAGTTATAGGTGACAGTTCAGGTAACCAGACACCATAGTATGATTCATGGAACTCAAATATTTCTCATGTCAGTATTCAGAAATACTTCGCTATTTAAAGTTACATTGAACATGGTTGTCTTCTGGGTTGTTGCACCATGTTATCTGGTAGAATTTTACCAACATTTCAGAGGTCCTTGCTGCCTCCATCATCAGGGTGATGATGGAAGCAGCAAGGACCTCTGAAACGTCAGTAAATTCTTACCAGACTACTGGGCACTACAACCCAGAAGACAGACATCTTCATATTCACCGCCATGAAAACCTCAAATCCTATACAAAGTTATGTTACCAGCTCATAAAACAAAGTCCATAAAATGTCATAAGACACAGCTTAGTGATATGCAATACATTAAAATTATTTTCTAATGTTCATAAAATATATTTATTACATGACTAATAAGTAAATTATATTGCCTTTGCTTGGAAGGAAATAACTATAAATAGAAGCATTAACTCCTGCAAGAAATTTTATTTTTACAAAATGAAGTCCAATAAGTCTAAAAGATGGAGAAAAGTATTGGGCATGCTTGTTTCTTTATAGAAGTTTCTCAAGCCAGAAAATGACAACTGACTTATGATCAGCATAATTTCCGGTCACATTCTCAATTAAAGAGTTCAATGTGGATGAAATACAGTACTTAGTTTCAAATTTAGGAAAGTACTGGACATTATTTCTGTATGTGCTTTATTCTAATTTAGCTGTTTTTTCCACACAGTAACTACCATTCAGTTTTACTTTTTGATAATTAAAAACCAAACTATTGATTATAGGCATATATCTTTAAGCATAACATGATAAATGTGAAAGAGAGAAGCAAATACATATAAATGGTAGACAGAAATGTTTTTCACACCATGAATTTTCTCCAGAAGTTGGACAGTGGTCCTATGGGTAGTAATGTTTCGTAGGCATCTGCCAACATTTCAGAGAAATATTCTAATCCAGAAGAACACAGTCCATAAGTTTGTCTCCTTGAATACCTGAAATCTCACCAGCTGAGAATCCAGAGAAAGAAACTTACCAGAAAGATCTCTGTACAGAACAGATATCCAGGGGAATATTTTTCATTGTTATTGTGGGCCTTTGCTCTGGGCTATACCATACAGATATACATGGTTTTACTTTGTTTTCTTAAATATTTACATGCTAACATACAAGAAAATAAGTGAAGACTGCTGTCTTCTGGGTTGTTGCGCCGCATAGTCTGGTAGATGTCCACCAACGTTTCAGAGGTCA
>NW_019059845.1:9581-22520 GCF_000696155.1 Zootermopsis nevadensis | reverse complement strand
TGACCTCTGAAACGTTGGTGGACATCTACCAGACCACACAGAGCAACAACCCAGAAGACAGCAATCTTCAGACTCACCACCATTAAAACCTCAAATCCCACAAGAAAACAAGTGTTAACATATCTCTAAAGGATTA
This sequence comes from Zootermopsis nevadensis, assembly GCF_000696155.1. Next base: position 22,384 of record NW_019059845.1, on the reverse strand, counting down.
ATATTCTTCAGAACTGAATCATTTTAATAAGCACAAAGTTCGGAAGGAACGGTTTTAGTCTTTGTAAGTGGAACAAGCCAAGAGCTATAATGAAGATGGTGGTGATGATGACAAAGCCTGCATAGTAATATAAAAATAACATTGTAAATCAAACTACAATGGGCTAGCAGATTATATTTCATTCCATAATGATAAGAACTCAAGTTATAATAATACTTTAATCAGATACTTATTAAACATTTATTTAATATTAAGAAAGATATATTCTCTCTCTCTCTTCTTTTTACCTTCCATTTCTTTGGTTCCGGTATATAAAAATATTGAGTCCTATTACATATTCAGAAGTCATTATATGATAACAAGAAATGTATTCCATTCAATAAAATTTAAGATTTTTATATGCTTAACTAGAGCCCTCATATTCAAAATATGATAACTTCTGCCCCACTTTTAGTCTTTAAAGAATGTTCACTGTTATCATTCAGAGCAGATCACTGAGAGTCCTCCTGTATGAGAGGAGGTGAGATGAAAATGAGAGGCAAAACTGCTACGATCAATTTCAAATACAAGACTAGGAGTTACAGTTCCCCACTTCACAGTGGCTGTGACTTGAGGTCCACTTTTCCATCCTAAAGCAAAGTCTGCATGCAGCCTGTTCTGCAGTTACCAACATAAAGGTCCAAAAATGCACAACGGAAGAAAATGTAGTACAAGAATTTTCATCTAAATGAGATGAAGGCAATACAAATTAACAATCTTGTACAGTTTCTTTTGTGTATTACATGATGGCAAGTACTGCATTCTGTATAACCTAATTTTTAACCTTTATTGTACAATAATGGTGGATTCAAAACCCTGCATCATGGAGCTGCCAGTTTGACTTTAACTCTGAGGTTTAATGGTTTAACAGTGCACTATTACGAGGCTTAGCCAGCAGGATTATGTTTATACTGTGTAGCACGACCAATAAAGGTTAAGGAGGGAAAACCTTACTGTCACATTTCAGTACATTGTCAGATATAATTCCTACCAATGTACATAGTCACTTATAACTTCTACATTTAAATAGATTGATGAACAACATAATTTTTAATACCATGAAGAAAGCAACCTGTGTTTTATAAAACTGATATTTCATATCTGAAAATTTCCATAATTTTGGATATTAAGAGAGCCATTTACATGTCTGCAAAATGTTTTTACCCACATAGTCAGGTTTATAATCATGTGGGATCTATTTAAGGCTTCTATTTAAGTATGAAGTCATAATGGAATACATCAGCACTAGTCATATAAGCAAGCAAGGAAAATTATCATGCAACAACACAGCTTCTGAGGCTGTCTCATTTATGGACACATTGAATCACTTTCTTTCAGGCACTCATTCCACCAAAACAATTCAAACAAGAGTCTTAACAAAATTACAGCAAACTAGATAATCCCTGTTATTACAGTCTACTGTTTTTCTTCCCTCAAAACAAAACATTAAGAATTATGAAAGAAATTATTTTCTTCCTAAATCTCTCAACATGGTGTATCATAACTCCACTTTCACTTAAAATACCCCAAGAATGGTTTTGTCAAACACATTCACTCTTATTTCAATCTAGTGGAAAGTAAAATAATTGTACAATTCATCACTGCACTGCTCACAACGAGGTAGACAGAATCAATTCACTGCCTTCTTGTTTCCAAGATGTACCAGTTGCTTGGTGAACATAAGTCTTGATGCCAATTACTGACCCCCTTCTTTAGCCAATTTGAAACCTGTCAGTATTCAACAATGTTCCACTCTCGTCTCTTAGTCACCATTCACCTCATCATAGTGAGCGAATTTTAGGAACACCTGTTCAAGAGTTGTCTGACTAAAGCTGTATTCCTCAATGTCAAGTTCTGATTTTGCTGTAAGTTATAAATAAGAACATGTCAGTAACTATTCATGCAAAAAAATTTATAAAGTAGAAATTTAACCAAATACTTGGTACCAGAACATGATTCAAATCCTGTAGTACAAACACCTGCACACACACATCCAATCCTGAATAAATATAATTAACTTTTAATTGTCAAAACATATTCCCTTAAGATCCTATTCTTCTGAATGACAAATTAACATATGTACATGCATAACTTTTACCTGTCTCAAGCTGTGAGAAGCATTCGGCCAATGAGGTGACAGCATGCTGGGGAACACTAAACATTAGCCTATCTGCAAAACTCTCTTCTAGAGTTGCATCGGGGAACAAGCCAGCAACAAACTCTTTGAGATCACAGTGACGATCGGATGATGGTGTTGTCGGTGTTCGATCTCCTCCTCTGAGTTTCATCTCCAATGTATAGCCAGCTCCATATAAGTTCTTCAAATGTTGTGTGGATCCAATACACCTGCACATTTACAAATTTTCAACAGTAACAAGAAGAAACTGTTCCATTTTCTTCTGTTACTTTCATTTTCTATATAAATTGAAAAAAGGAGGTCCATGGTACAAAGCAGAATAAGATGGTTAAGCCAGGTTCCAGAAGACATCAAGAAAAGAGGGAAAAGCTGGCAAGAAATCAAAGAGGAAAGACAGTGAGAAGGAAGAACAGACAAAAGACGTTTTGGCCACTGACCCATATAAAATTAGAATAATCCTAGAAGAAGGACAAGGAGACTTTTCCCTCTAATTTTCTGCATGAAGTACAGGAAATGTCCTCTGTCTGAGGTATGCAAAATATATGTAAGGTTTTGGGAACTGGCTCTGCTCCCATTCCCAATGACCAGCTGCCATCACACTGACGGATGTAGCACTCCCCTTCCTATCTATTTCAGTATTAGTGGCAGTGGTCAGAATCAGATTTGCAAAACCACATATATCTAATGCAGAGTTTCTCAACCAGTGGTCTGCAGATTGCCACAAGTTTGTAGTTTAATTTATACAAGGCACCAACTCAGAATCAACAATTAATAATATTAAGTTCTGCAAAACAAACAGAATATCCAGACACTGAAAGTGCTGCAAGTAGTGCATAAAATACAACTTTCAATTCCACTACAAGTGAAATAACATCTATGTAGTGAACATAAAGTGCAACAATATTCCAAGACATAATGTAGTATGACTGTTGATATAGGTGTACTCAAAAATATGTACACAGTATTTTAGCTTATATTTACAAAACATTTAATTGTGTTTTAATGTAGAAGATGACTTAGTTGTGACATTTTATAATTCTATGACTATACATTTAACATGTAAGTTCCAACCAAATATAGAGCCCCGGAGGATAGCCTCATGGGGCTGAAATGCATCTGGAAAAATAAATTATAAATAATTGCCAGTATAATGACAAAAGTGGTAGGTTTGTTTTAATGTCATTATTTGTTCTCTTATGTTATTTCTGTCTTGCCAATTATATGTGTATATATTTCAAATCCCATGCTGATTTTGATTGTTTAGAAGAATATTAAAACTTTCACATTTACCTGAGTTCACCCTTCACCATAATACCAACTCTAGAACAAAGAGCATCAGCCTCCTCCATAGAGTGTGTTGTGAGGATAGCACCACGGGCTCCCTGTCAACATAATGCACATATTAGTTTCATTTAAATTTACTGCCCTCACACTTCAGCGGAGGTTCAGAATTGAGGGTCTTCATACCCTTTGGGGGTGAAGGGTCCAAATGCAAGGGATACAAGTGTGGTCAGCTAAGAGAAATCCTGAGTTTATGACAGAGAAAAGAAAGAAGGAATTCCCAGTAATTATCAGACAAGAAGCACAGAAATATAATTCATGATTCTGGAACATCCTTCCTCTCCTCATTTTACCTTTCAATTACTTGCCTATTTCAGAGCATGTCATGGAACTAACTCACCGTCTGACTTAGGCCATGCAAACTATAAAAAATGAATTATTCATTTTACATACACTGTGTGATTATGCCTGTATGCACACACTGTTTCATCCTGAACCTTACTCTGAGTTCACAGCTGAAATGACAAGAAACTAACATGGAGCAAACTTGGAGCAAATTAAAACAAAATACAGACAATTTCTGTTGAAATCACCTAGTAAACCTATGCATAATCAGGACAGTATTGAAACAGTTCTTTCAGAAATAGGTTCGAGGAATTAAGCTGGGCTGGAAAGGCAAAGGATAGAATCCAACGGCAAACTTTCACTATATGCAAAGCTGATTCTTCAAGTGCTTTCATCACAAAGTTCATTTACTTCCCTGTATACAGAAGCATCATCTTCTGATAAGAAGTTTTATAATTGAATGCTTCAAGTACAAAAATTATAAAATTTACACAAAAAAGTTGTGTATTAATAAAACAAAGAAATTGACAAAATAAGAATAATGTCAATTCCCTCATGAAGATTTACCTGGAAGCTTGCAAGGATAGTGTCCCACAGGAACCTCTTGGATCGAGGATCCATGCCTGTGCTGGGTTCATCCATCAGCACCACACATGGACCACCAACCATAGCCATGGCAAAACTCAGTTTACGCCTCGTTCCTCCAGAACAATGTTGGCTTTGTTTCCCAGCATGTTCATGTATTTGTAGCCCTGCTAGATACAAGTCTACCACCCTGAAGCACAAACACATTTCAGTGAACTAATTTCTCAACATAACACCTCTAAAGTTCATATTTAATCTTAATGATATCCACCCAAGCAGAATAAGAAGCAAAGTATGATTATGTTGAATGTAAAATTGTGTTGAAATTTCTGTAACTTTGAAGACATACAGACACATTCATGTTAACTTACCTGTTTATATCACTGGGTGGAACACCACGAATGGCTGCATAACATTCGAGGTGCTCCCTTACTGTGATGTTCTTCCACTGTGCATCATGCTGTGGGCAGTAACCCATCAGTTGGAAAGCATCAGCGATGTTGGAAGTGATGTTATGTCCACCGATCTGAACCTAATTCCACAATCAAACATTCTGTATTATGGCTCAAGCAATGAGAAAGTGGAATGTACGCCATATTTGCAAACATTTAAGACATTTTCTTTTCTCTGAAGAATACACCCTAAAATCATCCTTTCCGTCGTACTAAAGGTTTGTGATGTACAAACAGTGAATACTTACTTCTTATATCATAGTGCACCTTTCACACCAGTATGCAGGGTGATTGGGAGGGGGGCAGAATATGGTAATCCTTTTATCCTTTGTGGGTAGTAAAAGTGTCTGTCCAAAGGGTTTAAATGGCAACTTAAATATATGGCAATGTATGGGTTAGAAGGATAGGTATCTTCCCACACAAACCTCTCAACTGCTGTTAGTAATAATGATTAAGAAAATGCTTACTCTGCCTTTTGTAGCTGCTTCCTCTGCTATCATGATCTTCATTGTTGTTGTCTTGCCTGCACCATTATGTCCGAGCAACCCAAATACTTCTCCAGCATCCACAGCCAATGACAGGTTGCGCACAGCCACTTTGGTATGGGTATCAATAGTGCCATCTCCCTTTATACAGCAGCAGCTATTGTCAGTACCTCCACAACAAACTTTCATCATCAGCTTCTGGTATTCCTTGCGCAGGTTCTGAAAATCAGAACAGAAACGAGTTACAGAATTGCAACTATACTGACAGATCAATGGATACAAATAATACTTTTTACCATTTGCATACTAATGTTAACAATTACGATCCTAAAACCTACCCCATAAACCTGATCATCCTTAAACTAGGGCTTTGGATTAGGTTGTTAAGTCTGTAGGTTATTAATGAGGATGTATCATCTTCAGAGGTTGTTTAGTATAAATTGACAAGACTATTATGTATTATGAGCTGCAAATAAATGGGGAAGAAGCATTCATGGCCTCCTTCTGATACCCTGCTGATATTAAAATAATATAAATAGGTTCTACTGATTTTAATACACTTAGAAGCTACCATTTATGTACTTCTATTGCTGACTAAACATGATTTAACAAAATTAAATATGGATAATTACTCATAGCCAGTAATTTCTTGATTGTTCATATGTGTGTTTAAATAAAGATACAGTAATTTTTATTCACTGATACGGGCAAAAGAACCAATGTTCTAAAATTAACATATATTCATAATTAGTGGTTTTTGCTTGCATAACTGCTGTTTGGGATAAACGTCCTTGTTGTGCTACTGTGATAGAAAATATTGTGCTTTCCTTTTGGGTAAACCAATGTTATATAAGCATTCAATATTCCGGCGTGCACTGTCATTAGTTGTTACTGATATGTTTAATTTATGTTTAAATAACCGTGCAGCGTTTAAGTAATAACAAGATCAGATGAAGTGAAAATATTCTGGCTTCCAAAACATCTAAAGAAACTTAAATGTAACACAATAATTTAAGTTTCAAACTGTCCACTTCGAAAATATTAAATAAAATGTGGAATAAATGGCAAATATTAGCAAAGTATGTATTTTAAAAATGCTGTTTAAACCAGCAATTCAATACAGTTATGACATAAGGAAAAAAAGAGAAAGGAACTGGCATAAATGATAGAAAGTTTCAAAATAATAGTACTGAAGAAGGTATACAGCCTGTATGAAACAAAATTGGTTATAAAAGAAGATATTACTACATATAGGAAGAGCTAGAAAGAGCATATAAACAGAGGGTAAAAACATGTGACCAAGAATAGCAAAGTCTTAAGTCTGATGGGACAGATTATAAGATAAGAACCAAGGAGGTGCAGGAAAGAGGTTTCTGAGGCTGTACTAGCATCAAGTTGCTTAATCCATAAGACTAGAAGAGATGACTATTTTACATTTATGTGTGTGTTTCTAAATCATCATAAATTACCTGCACTACAACAACAGGAGGGTTTGTACGCCTATTTGATAAGACATCAGCAACCTTCTGTCGTTCTGTCCTGACATCATTATCCTCATGCTCTCCAACATCACTGTTCTCCACCTCATCCACAGTCTTATTGCTGTTTGGCTGAAAACAAGTATTCTTCAGATAAAGATTACATCCTATTAAAATATTACATTACTGAAAGTGTATTTAATTTGGAATGCTGGAATGTGTGGCAAGTAACATTTATATTATTGACAGTGTCATATGAACAGTTCTGAAAGATCCCTTGGTTATTTTAACTAACCATCTTTTTCTAGAAGTGGGAAATACGGTAATGTACTAAATCTAAAAAATAAATAATTTAGTATGTTATTAAATGTATTTTCTATATTTAGAATTTAAGATAATAGGACTGTTACTGTTTATGCTGAAGCTTGTAATAAAACAATAATTTAATCCTATAATCTCCATACTCAAGACAGTACTTGAAGTACTACTTTTAAAACAGCTAATTTATTTTCCTTAACGTAAAACAAATCCAAATTGAATTTATTTGTCCAAAGTTAGAGCAGAACATTGTTGCAAAAATTGTTACTGTTCCTCTCTCTCCCCCACCCCTAATTTTGAGTTATATGGCAAGGGTGGTATAAATGTCTTACTCTTTATTCCACTTAAACTTGCTGCAAAATAATTTTGTTCTTATTCCCTAATCAGTTTCTTATTGTAAGATTGGAGGACATAAAATTAGTTATCATTTTATTTTATATACCTTTTTCTATCAAATTTGGTTATAAGTGGCTAAAGGGTTCATAAATTAGTTTGAAAACAAACTCATTATTATTTGATGGCACTGATTTCTTTTTTGACAATGTTAATTGCATTCTTTCTATCATAGCTAGTAAATACAGGGCTAAATTTTTGGTGGTAAACAACATTATATTTATACTGCCTTTCCTTTTATAAAATGCAGAAAAAGAAAATTACAAATACATCACTAAAATGAATAAAAAAAACACAGATTGGTGCAAGAATAAACTTTTATTTGCCATTTTTATATTTTAGAGATTAATTTTTCATTAAAATATTTAACATCCACCCCCACCACCACCACCACATCTGCATGCACTCACTTTTCCTGTTTGAAACATAGTACTGATCTTACATATGAAAAAATATTATCCTGCACAGTACCTAAAGGTTAAAAATATTTTTCAAGTTTGGAAGATCATTACCAAGAAATATTTGAAGACATCACTAGCCCGTCCTCCAGACTTTTTGATGTCAAGTATAAGCAGAACAAAGAACCAAATGGGGATATGGAGCAGGATGCCAACTAGCATGACGATAATTTCATCAGTGAAGTAGTCAGCAAATGTGAGATTTGTGCAGGCCAAGTTGACACGGCACATCAGGTGAACTCTGTCCACAAAGTACACCACTGCATAGGGTATGTACATGGTATTGAGCAGGGAGAATACCACATGCAGTGCCATAGCTGCCCGTCCACCTGACATCAATAACAAGATCATTAATATCTTTTTTTTTATTATTTATATAACTTCAAAAAACATATAAATCTGTAAAGCTATCACAATAACCAGATTTCTATTATACTTCTGGTCATATGTAATCCCAGTAGTTCTTTGTATAAAATAAATTGCAAAACTAAATTCTAATTTGTATCCTGTACATGTATGTTACATTTCTGTATCTTCAGGAATCACTCTCCAATTTCGTTAGGAAGACAGACCAAATTTCACATACATATAAAACAACAGGTAAAATTATGATTCCAAGTCCAAAGCCCTTTGTGGTACATCATAACATGCCAGTCTGTCATACTGTCAACATGTAATTTTAGTAGTTCATAATCAACAATCATGAAGCTGATTCTGGTCTTATAGGTTATGACCCTGTAGGTGGTTACCAATATTTTGGATGAACAAACCACTTCCATATTCAGGGTAGAATGAGGATGGAAGTAACACATTCCTCTGAAATGTTGGTAACCACTCACAAGACTATAAAACTCAGGAGACCACAATCAACATCTTCACCATTTTAAGAACATCAACTTTTGGATGAAGTCCCATAACTGATGCCATTTTGAATATTTGACACTTACCTATTCTTAACATATCAAGGAACATAACCAGCAGAAAAGGAATGAGACCAAGGAATGTAACAATGTTAGGAAGTATGGACTGTGCTGAGTCCATCTTGTCAAAAATATAGGAGAAACAGGTGATAAACAAGATAGAAGCAGGACAGTAGAGTATGATGAGCAATCCCATGGTACAAAATGCAGGAGGCTCCTGCAGCGATGGCAGATCAAATACAAATATTAATGTTAGTAGTGCTATGCATATGAACAACATCAATCCAGCAAGCACCATGAAGTAAGTGATGAAGTACATGAAGAAAGACAGCCCATTCACCCGCAGCTGGTTTTTAGCTTTTATCTGTGAAAGAAGAATAATTTTAATTAATTCATGCATGAATTTTAACAGAACATCATACAGTGGATTAAAATTTTGCAACACACAAAAAAGTTATTTGCATTTTATTTTGTACATTCCCAATTTCCTTCCACATCATCATCCATCTACTTCAGAATTACCCAAATAAACTGTCAATTTAATTTCCACCCTAAAATCCTTACAGCCACTTAAATCTTGCAGCTAGAATAGCTTTGTTATTAAAAAGGAGCTATGGGCTGGAAAACTTTAATTCCCCACAGGTCAAAGATGATTTCCTTGCCACAATGGCCAAACTGGATGTGGCACTCACCAAGCCTTGGAATCTAATAGGTTAGGGTTCTATGCATTAGTAAAGCATCCAGAGTGTACGAGTGAAAATTCACCTAGTGCCAAGATACATAATTAGATGAGGAGAAAATAAGAAACCCTACAGTGAATATCAAGTAATAGAATGTATTATCAATTGTTTTATAATCCACAAATAAACACACACAGTTTCTTGCAATTCTTTAATGGAAGCACAACATGATTTTAATACAAATATAAGCCCAATTCCTCCTTCCAATACCATATAATAGGAAGTTGCTGTTGTGGAATTTCTTCAATTCCTTGGGCAGTTTATGTCTTCTAGGTCCAAATATTCTCCTAGAAATTTATTTCAAGTTTATTTAACAATGCTGTCAAGTAGATCAGACTGTATTAGATCGATAACAGCATGATCAATGAATTTGAAATATTTACAAAGAAGTGGTCACAACCTAATTTAATGTACTATCCAAGAACATACCTGGACAAAATGAGGAAAACACAAAAAACCCTCAGTCAAGATAACTGGTCTTCAGAACAAAATGTTGACCACAGAATTTGCAAGTATGAAGCAAGACTCATAAGCATTCATGACATTTAAGATCTTCACAAAACTTTATTACAGGAACAGACCTATTTTCATATATAGGAAAACAATGGGTAAAATTAATATTATTTACGCATGATAAATACTTAAAACATTCACCTCTCGATCATACACCATATCAACAGCCAGGCAGACAGGGACTAGGACAAAAATCATGCCAATGAAGATAGCAGATGAAAATGTGCCCATATTGAATTCCTCTGGCTGCGAAGTCTGCTGAAATGGATGTGTCTTCACCACAATAGGCTCATACTCCAATGTAGTTTTAGACATGAGCATCCTGCAAGATAACAATTAAAAGGATAGCTGTAGCTGAATCTTATCAAATAGTCTGTTCCATTATCAATAAACCACACTATATCTTACTTAATTTAGTGGTGTATACTACCTTTACAATGAAAATATTTCTTGAGATTTTACTTAATTTTTCTTAATTTTATTCGTATGTATACTATAGACAATGAATAAAACAAATGAATTCATGGAGTTACATATGACTTCTCATATGAAGTGCTATTCCAAACTGAAAGCAGATTTTCTTTAACGAGTCACGGAGTGTAAAATTGAAACTTGGTGATTAATAATGTATCTGAAATAAGGTGTTTTCTCATTGGTTCATCTCAGTTAGAGGGAAAACAGATTTCAAGTCAGCACAGTGTTTTTAATTCTGAGCAGGGTACTATAAATAGAGGTATACCACGGTAAAGTTTTCTTACCCCTTTCAATTTATTTTTATAGGCCATTCTGTTGCACTTAGAAAATTTATGACCTCATCCTCAGACCTCATCTCAGTCACATAGCAGTCAAACATTAAAATACGCATTACCCACACCAATGACCACTACTAGTTACTCATTCAAATAACAAAGCCACTGTCAGGTGAAATAATGGTTGTGAAATGATGATAAATCTTCTGATTTAATGAAAGGTATTGATTTCTTGACTAGCTCAGCACTTAAATTATTAGCTTCTCAAGAAGAACTCTAATCCATGAGATACTCAGTTAATTAAATACACTTCAGCATGTAAATATGCGAGGTACTTACGGCTAGTAACATAGCTAAAGAGATTATAATATACAGAAGATGACATATCCTACACGGTAAAGTGTAAGAGGAAGACCAATCAGATGCTGGAAAGAAGAATTTGATATTGGTTCAAACATTAAATTGCCTATCTGTTAAAAAAAATAAGACAAGAATATCATGTCAACAGTTTTCTAACCTGTAGAAAGCATTACTGAGGAGGTTGATGATGATGGGCAATGAGTGTTGTGCTGTGTCATTGTAAATAGTAGTAATGCTAATTTCAGGCATTTCCCACACATTTACATTAAATGCAGCCATATGTGGAGCCAAATCAAGAAGGAGAGAAAAGTTTCCATTGTACAGATCAACAGATGATGATCCACTGTCCTTAAGATACTGCACAAACTCATCAAGAGATTCTGATGTTGCATTATGGAATGCAAGTCTTGTGTCACTCTTGTATGTGTCTGCAAAACAAAAATTTTATGTTATTCTTCTTTCTTCTTCTTTTTCCGGTTTAACAATGTTTGTACATTTTCCGGTACCCTTTACAGGTCCCCAACTTTTTTCAGTTGGCTTGATCTATGGACATTCAGTAGGACTCCTTGGACGAGGGATCGGCCCGTCGCAAGGCCTCTACCTGTACCCAGGACAACACAACACAGAAAAACAACCATGGCTTGAGTGGGATTCGAACCCACGGTCCCTGCGACCAAGCGGCACAAGACCCACGCCTCCGACCGCGCGGCCACTGCGGGCCCCTAATTTTATTTTATCAAAACTAAATACTTAACCCTTCAACTGCCAAGCAATCACTGGACAAACAGAATAGACCAGCCAACTCTAATAACATCATCTAGGCCTACACTGCATACACCTCAAACAATTGAAAATGCCCAGTATAATTTGGTGTAATTTACTTATTTTTGCCTTTCACTCTTTTCTATTGAAAACGTAAACACCTATTATAAGGTGCTTGAAACTGTGAACTTTTATTCAGAATGAATTTTTTTAAATAATTTGATGTTTTCACAACACTAAGTCTGCTAGAAGTTTACGAACGTTTCAGAGCTCTTTGCTGCCTCCATCATTATCCTGACTGTGGAGGCAGCAAGGATCTTTGAAACACTGGTAAAATTGTACCAGAGTACATGGCACAGCAACCCAGAAGACAGCCATCTTCTTAAATAATGCTATAACAGTTAAATATGTTACTTTGCACTGATGATATTGCTCGTGTGCATGACTGATGAAAAGAAAAGCAGTTCTGAAGTAGAGAGAATGTGGTACATATATATATTAAACGAGAAAGTGCATACACAAACATAGCAAGAGCAAAAACAGATATAGTAAAAAAAGGAAGGAACCAGACAGAAAAGAAAAATTTAGGTAACAGAGAAGTGAAATTAAATAAAAAAATCTGAAATGAATAGACTGAGACATCACTGAAGGAATGGGATTTAGAAAGAAATCAGAATAAATACTGAACAAAATAAAGAAAGAAAGAGAAAAGTACACAACAAATATGAAATTTTATAGATAAAAATGAAAATAGTGGCAGGGAAATAAACATCAATGAATTATTGGTA
>NW_019059844.1:1016045-1037110 GCF_000696155.1 Zootermopsis nevadensis | reverse complement strand
GCCGTCCTGAAGTCTATAAATAGTTGAAATAGTTGACTGACTGTCCGTTCCATCGTACTCTCACTTTTTTATAGTATCCGGCGAATGTACAAAATTATATCACACTGATAAATCCCAATAATTTCACTGGCACATGGAATCATCCTTGCCAGAAGAATGCTGGATAAAATTTTGTAGGCAGATGATGTCTGATCACCTTTGTTATAAATTTGTACAATAATAGATTCCTTCCACTTCTGTGGCATTTTCTCCTTATTCCATAAAGAGCTACTAATTTTGTGCATCTGGAACGCAACGTTTCGCCTCTTGCTTTCTTCAATTCGGCCGGAATCTGATCATTACCCGGGGATTTATACTTTCTGGACTTCTCAAGAGCAGTCTCCACTTCGATAAGACTAGATTCTTGTGCTAATGGCTCAGCCGTATGTATATCTGCGTAATATCTTAAACTCCGTGATCATTTACTACCTGGTTAAAGAGATTTTTTCACCTATTCAAAACCTTGTGGGAATCTGCGAGCAGATAACCATTCGCATCTCTGAAAAAATTAACTACAGGTTAGTAACCTTCCTTGAATTCATTCATTCCTCTGTATAAATCTGTAATATCGAGAACTTGTAAGTTATTAAAATTACGTGTAGCCTGTATCAAGAAAAGAACTTTTAAAACTATTAAATTACTGTACTGTACATCTTTTAATGTTTTAGTTTAGCCTACCTTATAAATGAATTGTCCTGATCAAATTTTGGACATAACAGTGATGGTTTAGTGTATTCAAGTAACCAGTTACAAAAGTTAAAAGGTTCTGCTATCTGTCACTCTGCAAAGGAGGATGTGCTGGATAAATATAAGACGTAAGCTTACCTTTCGCCCGACGTTCTGTAAACCTTACTTCTTGATATTTCAAACAGAAACAAAAGGGGGACTTACAACCTGTTTCTGATACCATCGAATGACCTACCAAATAAGATGTCTTTCTTTTAAAACGTACATTATATTCACCAATTGTTTCAAGGTTTAAGCTAAAATAATGAGATTTAAACTGAAACTGTTGTTACATACATTTATTCTGATTTCTTTATATATGTATATTTATGCAACTCTAATACCTGAAAAGACTTGTGTTGTACGAGAATATGATTGGCTGCGAAGTAGCTACAATTTTTTAGCAGACCCAAGGTGAGTTACCATCAGCGTGCATTGGGTCGCACAAATTATATAAGCCACATATGTGTGAACCGAAATCCACTTTAAAATTTCGATTAATTTATAACCGAGAATGGACCTCCATTTATAACACATTCTCAGCCTTCGGTCAACCATCTTCATTCACAATCAGACACGAATCATGCTGCTGCTTAAAATTAAAATAAATTCTTCACAAACAGATTGTGTACAATGAGTACTCTTTGCAGACTTTAAATATCTTTGCATTTTTCACCGTCTATTTAAGTTATCCCTGGTGCCTAAGTACAATATCGTGCAGATGTATAGGGGAGATGTTTTGCTCCACGCATTCTTAACCTCGGAACAAAATGGAGGTGTGTGTTTAACTTCATGACCATGTCGCTTTAACCTCGATGGTTGAACCTCAGTGATGACTGGACCCGAGAGATGTAACACGGCCTGTCCTGCTGGTAACCGAAGGCCGGTCGTACATTTCGTATCCCAGTCGCTAAACAGAGTCAACCCAGTCCCCTCTAAAGCTATAAATATTTACAATATGATTCAGTGCGTCCTGTCAGAATATTCATCATATATTTCCTCCAAGTAAAAAGTGAGAGAATAGCCGACAAATCTCTGATCCATTTTCATCTGACACTGCCAGAAGTGGGTATTCAGAATACATTAATTTTCCCTAACCAGTTCTTCATGACTAAACACAGATGAGCGAAGTCCCATATTACGGACCCGTATACATTATCACGCATTTATTGCCCAATTAGTACACCCAGCCTCCTCTACAATGGGTACCGGGGGTGAAGCCGGCCGGGGCGTGATGCTGACCACTCACCCCCATCTAGTGCCGAGGTCAAGGAAGAGAGGAGCTATACCTCCACTCACCCCAAACGCCTAGTGGGACAAACTTTACTTTACTTTACTTGATGTTACCCTAAAAAATAAGGAAATGAGCTACAGCGTTCGTCTAAGAAAATACCTGCACTGATCTCAGTCCATTCAGCGCTACCTTCTGCTGATAAACTATTAGTTCGTATTATTTATATGCGAAGCAGATCCTGCTTCATTACTTTACCACGCTTCGCTTGGAATTTCAAAAGCGTTGTTCTTTGGGTGTAATTTAACAAGAAATAGTTCAGGCAAGAACACTTTACGCCACAATTTTGATAGATTCTACTTCAAAATCGTTGGAATACATCAGTTTTTAAAAACCTTATTTTGTCTGGATGAGCACATTATCGAGTACATTTGTCAGAAACAGCTGTAAAACCTCTACATACACATTCTTTGCAATACTTGAATTTTGTTACATTTTTCAGTTATTCCTTAGTTATCCCTATATTCTGGTTCAGTCCCGAATTCTGATGCCGAGATATGATCATATACTTTGTCTTTTCTGAATTTATTTCTAGACCAAATTCCCTACCAGCCATTATGAGTGTTTCTGTGTTCGCTTTTATAATATTTACATTATCGCCCAACAGATTAACATCATCAGCATAGACCAAAAGCTGAAGTGTCCCATTCAATTGCAAACCGTCCTGAATTTCTTGGACTTTCCTGACTGCAAATTCTAAAGCAAAATTGAAAAGTAGCGACGACAGAGCATCTCCCTGTTTCAGGCCATTCTGAATAGGAAATGTGTCGGACAGATATTTACCTACACGAATCTTGATAATGGTTTCACTTGAACACATTTTAATTACCCTGACTACATTTTTACGTACACCACATTCAAATAAAATACTCTAAGAAGCTTCTGTTTTAACTGAGTCATAGGCCGTCCTGAAGTCTATAAATAGTTGAAATAGTTGACTGACTGTCCGTTCCATCGTACTCTCACTTTTTTATAGTATCCGGCGAATGTACAAAATTATATCACACTGATAAATCCCAATAATTTCACTGGCACATGGAATCATCCTTGCCAGAAGAATGCTGGATAAAATTTTGTAGGCAGATGATGTCTGATCACCTTTGTTATAAATTTGTACAATAATAGATTCCTTCCACTTCTGTGGCATTTTCTCCTTATTCCATAAAGAGCTACTAATTTTGTGCATCTGGAACGCAACGTTTCGCCTCTTGCTTTCTTCAATTCGGCCGGAATCTGATCATTACCCGGGGATTTATACTTTCTGGACTTCTCAAGAGCAGTCTCCACTTCGATAAGACTAGATTCTTGTGCTAATGGCTCAGCCGTATGTATATCTGCGTAATATCTTAAACTCCGTGATCATTTACTACCTGGTTAAAGAGATTTTTTCACCTATTCAAAACCTTGTGGGAATCTGCGAGCAGATAACCATTCGCATCTCTGAAAAAATTAACTACAGGTTAGTAACCTTCCTTGAATTCATTCATTCCTCTGTATAAATCTGTAATATCGAGAACTTGTAAGTTATTAAAATTACGTGTAGCCTGTATCAAGAAAAGAACTTTTAAAACTATTAAATTACTGTACTGTACATCTTTTAATGTTTTAGTTTAGCCTACCTTATAAATGAATTGTCCTGATCAAATTTTGGACATAACAGTGATGGTTTAGTGTATTCAAGTAACCAGTTACAAAAGTTAAAAGGTTCTGCTATCTGTCACTCTGCAAAGGAGGATGTGCTGGATAAATATAAGACGTAAGCTTACCTTTCGCCCGACGTTCTGTAAACCTTACTTCTTGATATTTCAAACAGAAACAAAAGGGGGACTTACAACCTGTTTCTGATACCATCGAATGACCTACCAAATAAGATGTCTTTCTTTTAAAACGTACATTATATTCACCAATTGTTTCAAGGTTTAAGCTAAAATAATGAGATTTAAACTGAAACTGTTGTTACATACATTTATTCTGATTTCTTTATATATGTATATTTATGCAACTCTAATACCTGAAAAGACTTGTGTTGTACGAGAATATGATTGGCTGCGAAGTAGCTACAATTTTTTAGCAGACCCAAGGTGAGTTACCATCAGCGTGCATTGGGTCGCACAAATTATATAAGCCACATATGTGTGAACCGAAATCCACTTTAAAATTTCGATTAATTTATAACCGAGAATGGACCTCCATTTATAACACATTCTCAGCCTTCGGTCAACCATCTTCATTCACAATCAGACACGAATCATGCTGCTGCTTAAAATTAAAATAAATTCTTCACAAACAGATTGTGTACAATGAGTACTCTTTGCAGACTTTAAATATCTTTGCATTTTTCACCGTCTATTTAAGTTATCCCTGGTGCCTAAGTACAATATCGTGCAGATGTATAGGGGAGATGTTTTGCTCCACGCATTCTTAACCTCGGAACAAAATGGAGGTGTGTGTTTAACTTCATGACCATGTCGCTTTAACCTCGATGGTTGAACCTCAGTGATGACTGGACCCGAGAGATGTAACACGGCCTGTCCTGCTGGTAACCGAAGGCCGGTCGTACATTTCGTATCCCAGTCGCTAAACAGAGTCAACCCAGTCCCCTCTAAAGCTATAAATATTTACAATATGATTCAGTGCGTCCTGTCAGAATATTCATCATATATTTCCTCCAAGTAAAAAGTGAGAGAATAGCCGACAAATCTCTGATCCATTTTCATCTGACACTGCCAGAAGTGGGTATTCAGAATACATTAATTTTCCCTAACCAGTTCTTCATGACTAAACACAGATGAGCGAAGTCCCATATTACGGACCCGTATACATTATCACGCATTTATTGCCCAATTAGTATTTATATTAATAAATCGACGATGTTTTCAAATGGAATGAATATAGAAGGGAGACTGAAATACGAAGGTGCAGGTTTTACAGCAATAAAAATCTAAACATTATATCAGATCAGCTCTAAATTCAATATCGATTAATTATGCATAGTAAAAATCCTGTTCACTCTATTGTTCCTAGTATATTAGACCCGAAACACCTCAGAATAAGATCGTTCATATGACACTATTACCATATCCTTTTATCATCTGTTTGTAAGCACGTCAATAAATTGTACATATGGGTCAGAATGGTATTATTATATGCCCCTTAAATGGTCTCAACATCCTCCTAAAGCGTGTTTCTTATTCATTTTCCGTCGTGTTTGTTTTCAAACAAAATTGTAAACCCTGAACGTGTTTGTAAATTACTACAAAGAGCAGCGGCAGTTATATAAGCTGCTTAGAAAAGAAGCGTACGAAGAAGTTCTCTCGGGTTGGACACTTTATATTCCCTCAACGTCTTATCGCCTTTTGAGTCTGGAGGAAATATAGCATGTCCAACAGAGAATGACATTTTAAACGAGTACTGATTTTACCATGTGAAACAGAAACTCTGAAAGTTGTATTTAAACCAAATTTAGGTTTAATCGTCTGAGAATTATGGATAGAATGTCCGCTGGAAGATGCGATGGATAGAGATGGGCCTAATGCGTTGCTTACAAAATTTCGTCATCAGCTAGCCTGGGTTTTCCCTGGTAGCACGCAAAGAACCACGTGTATTCCACAGACTTCACTCCTATAGAACATTTTAAAGAACGCAGTCTCCACTGTGGAATGAATCCCACCAGAAATGCACGTCTAAGCTTGCCGGACATTTGAAAATCGGATGACCATTGCGGGGACAACGGAGACCTCGGTCCAGGAGAGAAAACTCAGAGCTCCTCTCTCATGTTGCAAAAACCGCATTCTTGTACTTTGCAATAATTTTCACAACAAAATGCTTAAAATGTGACAGTTCTTTCTCGAAAACCCTACGAACTAAATTTTAAAAACACTTACTTCATGTTGAGTAATACTGTAGGATCTGAAGCTTTCACAAAGTTGTGAATACAAACGGCGGTCTCAAAGCTTGTTGATCCAAATAATATTTTGGCTACATGCCAAAGTTTCGGAGGAACATAATGTCTTTATCGTCATCCCTAAAGATGAAGGTAGTATGTTCCTCGAAGAAGTTGGCATGCAGTTAGAATACTGTACGAGGCAATAACACAATATAGTCTGCCAATGGATTTATCCTACTGTAAATAAATAATGTCCTTGCCATCGTTCAGCAACAAAAATAAAACATGTTACGCATCAGAGGACAATGAATGTGACGAGCAGAAGGGATTCTTCAGTCCGTTATCTTTTCACCACCGTAAAAACCTCAAATCCTACAAGATAACAAGGTGTTCCACAACTCGATTAGGATGACAAAAGATATTGTTACATACAATTGAGAATATTCAACCTATGTTGAAACTTATAATACGCATATGGATGTCATAAGCCAAGTCTGATTTTACGAGGCATTCACAAACACCTCCGCGCTCTGATATTCAACCAATTGATTTAAAAATCTTCGGCCCAAGCACTTAACAGTCAATTCACCTTTAAACAAAGCTTTTCTACTCAGGAACGTAAAAAGCTATGCCCTTCACGGTCATACCAGGACCACTTGCAACTCAGGCTTACAAGACCTATTTATATTTTTACTTTACTTAATCTTTATCCTCTTTTACACGCAGGTGTCAAGATTTTTATTCTATTTATATCCTCATGATTTTCCGGTCGTATTTTAAGGTGTTAATCACCAACCGCAGAATTAAATGAACGTTAAAAATTTGTTTCAGAATTATACTCGTTTGAAAAATAAGAACTGTCGTTTAACGGGGCAGGGTATTTTACAGACAAGAAAAGTGAACTGGCCTTTTCCCTTAGATCTTTCATCAAGACTTCTAACATAAATCAAAATAGTGTTTACAGCAGACGTTACCTGCCCTTTTAAGACCCAGTGCCAAATTCACCCTTGCTTAACAATTCGCAGGCAACAAAGTTATAAATAGGAACAATTATTACAACTTCATGGTAATTTGTTAAATATTACTAGTTTACTATTAAACATTACTTGCAAACAGAAATATGTCATTATTAGGACAAATTCCACTGTTTTTGCTAGAGTAAATTTCCAATACTCGTTTTATTTTAAGATATGCATGCATACCTACAAGACTTGATCAGAAAAACACGTCTCAGTTTGACGTGTCTCAGTAAGCTGAACAGTTGTTCACTGCGAAATGTACTGCCAAATACTGACGATATTAACAGAACATGTTTTTGGTGTGAGGTGATAATAATTCATCAAACGGAATGACACAGCTTTGTAACAAACTTTGCGCGCAGCACAAAATACGTGGGAGATCCGTGTGCAGGAGGCTACTCGTGTTTTATTTTCACAGTACTATGTCACTGAAAAGAAAATTACGTCATGTGCAACAACTGGCCATGTGCCATTCTCCTTGTGGACACGTTTCTTGGTTACGCTGAATAAAGTGTCTGATGCCAGCAAGTACTCATGAGAACTCTTACATTTTTAGCAGAAAATAACATTAGATTAGCTATGATATATTAGGATACTTTTACATTACATATCGGTGATACGAGTTGGCTTCCGTTCCCTCCCCTTCTATTTCGAGATTAAATGCGTTTTCCCAGTCTCATAACGCCATCAGTTCTTTCATTGTTCCAATTTATCGATGCATTAAATAATGGTAATGAACAACAGACTCAGAGTTACCCCACGTTCCTCTCCACAAAAGAGCATTAGTATTAATTCACGTACTTCAATGAAAGACCTACCTGTGATAAGTTGGTAAATTATTCCGTATTTTATAAAAAAAATGGTTACCTAATATAAAATATTCAAGCCAAATCCAATACTTTGACTTCAAATGTTAAATGTAACGTAAATCCGTTTCGCAATAGCAGAAATGTCATTCATGTCCAGATGTACGGACCATCACATTTATGTTGATGGTGAACAGAGTTGTAACGCCGTGTGCACGTGCACGGGGTTACAACCCTGAAATCCATCATCAACATCTTCATGACCGTGAAGGCCTCAAGTCTCCGATAATATTTCTGTTCACGCTAAAAAAGTAGGTTAATCTCTAGTCGTAAACCTATGAGACGGTGAATAAACTGTGTACCAGATGGTTCAAATAATTGCCTTGAACCCTCATATTACTTTTCTGCAAGTTTGACAGATTCCTAAGCATGACTACTCTGTTCAAAGGGTCAAAGTAGCGTTGACGGCTGATTCTTACAGCAAAAAATGCAGGCATTTCTCACTCTTTTGATTCCAGATTCGTAGAAACACATTATTTTTTGCGATTACCTTCACTCGCAATTATATATAATTACAATTTGTTATTTGGCTTTGCCCCCCCCTCCCCTGGGCATTACTGTGCATAAAATATATCATTACGAGTGTGCAACTGAGTAAAAATAAACGCATAATGGCCAAGTGTTGCTGAAATGCATTGCACTCCAGGTTTTGAACACTTAGAAACGTTAAGAATATGACTCTTGTAACAAAATATACTTATTGACGATTTCAAACTTATTTCGCTCGTGTTCCGTTTCCGAAGACATTCGACTTTTACGCAGAATACACACAAAAAGACGCGGATCCATACAACATTCCCTGTTACATCATAATCAGCTACAAAAACAAATTGTACGGAAAATTCATGCAGCAAAACCTTTGAGTCGCTAAGATGGTAAAGAAATTAGCAGTTTTCTATGAGAACCGAAACTCCGCCTATAGTGTTCGAAAGAACCCACCACATGACCCTATCCAAGAACAGTTTAGTTCAATGAAAACATTATAGATCTTTAAGATCGTCCTGATTTGGGCTCGTCTCGATTCTTGTTTTACATAGCTATGAGTCTCGAAATTACAAATCTAGTGGAATTTGTTGCACTTAATAAAGTAAAATGGAATGGGAATCTGAAAAGCGTTGTATACATGCAAGGTAAAATAAGTAAAGAAGTAGATTGTAACATAAGCATAGCAGATGAGATAAGTGGAAGACAGTAAGTAAAGGCTGTGTACAATAAATACGGTTGAATTCAAGGACACAAAATGCCTTTCTTGACATTCTATGCGATTACATATAAACATGTTCGTGATGTTATCTATTCCTGGCCCTCACTAGATCAGTCACTGTTTCTGAAAAGTTACTCCTGCCTAATTGTGATATTTTATGAAACAAATTTGGAAGCAGGCAAATTGATAAAAAGGTGACCTGTAAGCGAAAAAGAATTTTCATTTTCGTAGTCCACTGTCATCTATGAGAAACTTCAATTTTTTCTTATAAAGGATGATGTCTGAGATAACACGTGGCCAACAACGGAACAACGTGGAACTAGATGACGGAATGAGCATCCGGTATAAATCAGTGTGTGCAGCCGCCAGGCGTCTAACAATTAAACTGCCCTCTCATCTGAAAGGTTGGTGTTTCTACTAGCAATTACAGAACAAAGACATTTGTTATTACAAGCACGTTTCATTGCATCCATTGTACATTACAGAATACATTATCTCTGAACTGATACATTTATTCACACAGACCTGCGGAGTAAAACAAGTGGACTACCCGCATATGACACAACAGCATCGTAAGAAAACCTCAATAGTGCGATTGCTACAGTAGTTGGTAATACAGCTCTCTGTTCCTGTGCTCTGGAAGGTCGATATTTTGTAACCTCCCAGTTTGGTTCCTAAACCAGGAAGCAGCACAGCCAAAGCAGTTCTATTTCAATCATTTCTAATCACGCACCGGCGCTGTATTGTCTGCATCATTTAACTTGCCGTCTAATATAGATGGCGTTTCCTGGAAGGCAGGAGTTAACATGATACGCTCTGCGCATGCCCAACTCAGTACTACCGCTCAAAATAACATTTCCGCGTTGTACGCACAGTATGAACAGGGGCACGTGTGACAATGTAGAAAACCCCGCAGTTCAGAACGTTTTTCATCGGGGAATACCTTCTGTAATGTGCCGAGACAAAATCACTGAAATGCAGTCAGACGCGAAGCAAATTAACGTGGCCAACTCCCGTGACTTGTGGCCTTTGTAGCTTGAAAGTGACAAAACACCAGACGATCCTACTCCTCTTCTCTGCCCATAAACATGCTTATTTTCAGACGACAGAAGTGGGTACCTGATTATTTTTAATTCTTATTTTTGACCCATAATTTTAAGAACACGCTACAAGAAACTTAGATAAAATTTATTAACAACATGAAATCTGTCTTCGCTCATTCTCAAATACATAATCCGGGTCTGGGACTTGGTAAATTTAGCACTCCTTCTTCGATATGGTCGGACACAGTACGGTGAAACATCCTGTACAAAAGTTTCAAGATCTATTCGATCATAAGAATCTGGTATTTCTGAAACAAAACGCTCAATGATGTCAGACTGTCTTTTGCAAAGACATAACATATAATATTTAAGCGAGCACATAGGGCGAGTAACGATTCACCGGAGTTTGCTATGATGGAAAGCCAATGGGACTGCCGTACAGCTTCATGTTACAACTACATCGATATTTATATTCGGTACCTTCAATATGGACGGTTTGCGGTTTATAACAATTCTTACATGAGTGTAATCAAAACAAATAAAATAAAACAGAAAAAGTGTTATGTGCCATTACTAATATTCCGGATTTAAATTACACAATCACATTCACCACTTTTTCAATGCCAGTTATTCATTTTCTGTAAATATCTGCACCTTCGACAGGTAGAGTGGCAACATATGTAGAACGGAAAACCAATCATGAAATTATGAATAGAAATATAAACAATTGGTTCTTAGTTTATGATATGCCTATAAACTGTATCTTACATAATTACTTCATTAACTAACTTTACGGAGCACATACCTTCTTTTAAAGCAAATAGTCGTCCAGCTAGTAAAGAATTTTCTGCCTTTGTGAAACCAGATGAACATGATAAATATCCATTATTTTAGAAGCATTTCGGTTTTGTTCGAAATTTTGAAAAAGCACATTTCAGCTGTTAGTACGTTATTTCGTACAGCAATAGAATAGAAGGTCCTCAGAGCCACATATTAAGCCGGTGGCGGGCAGCCCAAGGCTCAAAATGACATCACGAATTTACACTCACTCCGAATAACATTATCAGCGCTTCTTTTGTTTTATAATGCTGTGTATTGACTATGGTAGCAAATATCGCCTGGGTTTTTAAGCTTCAAACATCTATTTTTGCATGCAGAATGGAGTTTCTTACACAAAAGTACATTATTTATTATATTACAAATAAATGTACTGTTTCTATTTTATGCATGTGTTGGATATGATCTGTAAAGTAGCAGAAAATGAATTTATAATTCTGAATATGCATATTTCTTATCACACTGTTAGTTAATTTATAAATTTGGAAACTGAAAAAACAAGGCAGACACACCAACTGCCTTTTATCATGCAAAGAAGCGGCCTTTATTTACACACCACACATTTATTTACATTCAAAATGCTGGTACGCAGGTGAAATACAATTTTTTATCGATAATTTCGTACACTTGGTCTTATCAAGGGATTTTTTTTAAAAATTGCCTTTCTTTCCCAAACATCTCGACTGGTTCTGCGAAACAATCCCGCAAGGCATGCTTGGATTTTAAGAAAGTAAACGACCTAGCCCAGGAGAATGTAGAAACTAGAGACTAAGATAAGAAAATTTTCTACACAATGAATAAATTTTTATATACGTAATTACTTACTTATGCTAGGTATCTAAATTTTAAAAAAGTATCTTTTTCTTTTCGTGTCTCAGTTTGTCTTCGTGGGCAACGCCATTATTTGAACAGCTTTTTAAACAAATGTAACATTTCACAGGAGGAACACGAATAAATACAAGAATATTTGGCGTTTGTGCCGTCAGGGCTAGGAAACTATGCAAGCAGCACAGTGATGGCGGATAGCGGGAAGGTTGTTCCGTACCGCCAGCACATCCGTCAGATATCATTGCTGACAACCAGTGGAAACCGAAGTAGCAGCACGCCACGAATAGGTTTTCTGCCAACATCAATTGCATAGCCTTATTGTCAAGAAATATAATCAATTCTGAAGAAGGGCAGTTCCGAGGTACGGAACAGGAGCATTCTGCTGGTGATTGAGTAATACTCGCACATCAAGCAGCAAGTAACAACACACTGTAAGAACTATTCCTGAAAACTTGAGTGTAGGAAACTAATTTGCTTTAGTAAATCTCTGCCAAACTCACAAGCTAGGCAGATAAAAGCCAAAACCCTGAGCACCTCGAAGAATAAAGTCATATGTTATGAATTAAACACACCCCCGTTAAAAAGTTTTAATGACAAATTTTTATGTCTGGCAACCACCACATCTGACATGCGCGTACAATTAATTTAAAAGCATTGCTTCAGCCCTGCTTAACACGTTACTGACACATATTTAGGCACTAACAATTTCTCAGTCATTTCTCCCCTTTAGTACTGGGAAAAACATTTCAGGTACAGTAGACAAATGTGGGAGAATTCTTTTGAATTTCGAATAGGGTCAGATTCAGTATTTCACAGGATGCAGCTGAATGACAGTGTGTCCTTTCTGTGGATGCTTTAGAAAGAAATACAAAAACACTAAAAAGTAATATATTTTTGATTAGCACAGAAGATATCTTACCCATGCAACAACACTGTAAGGGGTTAGCAGTGAAAGGGTTAAAATTGAAGCAAAGCAGTTTATTTACCAAACAAAACAGTAGAATTATTTTGGTTCCTCCTCTTTTTAGAACCTGCTTGTGTTATGAATGATAGCGAAATCAGGGATCTAAATTTTATAAAGGGCTTTTCTTTGGTGTTCTTGGTATTCGAATGCTTTCAATATTGCATCAGTTGCAAAAAATGAGAGAAACATGTTTATGCAAAACATCCGAAATTCTTGTCCCTGGTGAGACAGTTGGTACATAGCAAACAGAGATAGGCAGTTTCTTCAGTGAACGTAGGCCCACAGCCGGTGTCATCGACTTAACGTACTCTTTTAATTGGGGCTTGATTTTAACCTGAAATTGCATGAAACTGCGCTTAGAAACAAGTTATTCTTAAAACATTTTGTCATTTTTAACAAACTTTCAAATTTTAGGCTCTTTCTAACTTCGTATGAGAATGTATAAAATATATATCATGAAGGCCAATTCCCCTGACTGGGCTTTAATTACACATGGGGGTCATGCAACGTATCCAGTCTCAGAACCTTAGCATGTTACAATAAGTTTGGTCTCTCCTCTTAATAATACCAAAGAAACACGATCTGTTCACATGTCTTTTGTCTTCGTTTTCTAAGTTTTAGAAAAGCGTAAACAACCGAATCTTATGACAGGAAACAAGCGATTCATGCTAAGTAAACGCTAAATAATTTCTGCAACTGATAGAATATCGTTTTAAAAAAGCCTACTCCATGACTAACAGAAGGAGGAACTGACTATAAAACCAATGACGGCATTTAAATTCCTCATGAAGTACTAAATGTGTTCAGTAGATAAATAATATTTCAAGTATCAACATTAAGTTTTTCTGTAAATTGTTTTCTTAAACTTTGCCCATGGGCTAATTTGTAAATAAAATAACTGGATTGCGCTTCCGTCTTTAAGTTAAAAAGGAAGAGAAAGAATCCAGCTTCTGAAAATTTGTGATTTTAATTACAATTTAGATGATAGACAAAGTCCAAGAAAACAATTTTACATATAACGCATCGTCATCAGACCTCGTTCAATCTTGATTTTGATGATGGAAAAACAAGATTTCTTAAGATCATGACAATAAAGTAACCAATCATGACCAAATCAAAACAACCTCAGGTATTCACTCCACGAAACGCAGTTTCTCTTGGCGTTTTAGTTTAAGAACAACGAAACGCAGTTTCTCTTGGCGTTTTACTTTAAGAACATTTTTGTTTCTAAATCATTGATAAATCAGTGACGATCAGATTGTTAATTTCCAGCTAATGTAGCCTACATATTTAAATTACAGCATTGTATAGTTAAAAATTACATTTTTTAGTTTGACAATTGCTTTGACGTTTTGTAACTTCAGTGTTATCATTTTTGAGCCCAAGCTACCGTGTAGTTTCAGGTCCTAATATTTTCAAGGAGATACATAATAGAAGACGTGAACTGAAATGAAACGACAAAGAACGGTATATTAGAAAATATGTAGTTACTAATCTCGAAATGTCAGCAGAAAGTGGCCATGCACCCGAGGCCAGAGATTTTACTGACATTTCTGACAATTTCAGTATTAGACATATTTCATTGTATTGCCTTCATGCTGGGACTCACAAAAAACCTGGGTTCGATGGGCTGATTTATTTCAGAACATGCTGCAAAATAAGTCATTAATTCGATGGGCTGATTTATTTCAGAACATACTGTAAAATAAGTCATTAATTTTTTACATCAAACGAAAACAAAAAACGTCTCCGTTACATAGATCAATTCGTTAATGCTGTTTAAGTAAATAATCACTGTTCTTCTGCAAATTCATGACACCAATTAAATTCTGTGGCCAAAATGCGAAATTAACGAATGTTAAATACGGGTATGACATACGGGTCCACTATGCTTTAAGGGGCTAAAAGCACGAAAATCTAGTCAGCTATTTAAGAACTGTATGTTGAATTTTTGTACCTCCCCAGCGGAATTAAACAGCCATTTACAATTAATATAAAGCTATTTTTTTTATCAAAATACTTTGAATTAAACACTGAACTACAAATTGTTTGTTTCTTATTACTAAACGTAATATTGTTGGTTTATCATAATTAAACAAAAAAAAATGTTAGAACAGGCAAACTATGTATCTGTGCAAGATAAAACCATGCAACAGAAGCAAGGGTTCACACTACTTCCATCGAAGATGAGAAAGCTGAATCAGTTTTATGAAAGCCAATGCAAATAAGTACAAACAAACAAACAAACGTGCAAATGTGAAATAGGCCTACACATGTTTGTAAGCCGTTAGATGTTCCCAAAATCAATCCACAACACTACGTTGCAATTTTAATATACTTAAAGGAACTTACCACAAACGACTCTGTCAAAAGGGCTCATCCAATCTGAAATAAAAGAAGATAGCATGTAATTAATACATGGAATTAACTTAAAAATACATTTTATTTTCAGCATAATGCTATACGTATTACGTTCTATTCTAATTATTACATTTTAACATGAAATTATTCCGGGGTGATTTCAAGTGAGATTCATGGACGAAGTGGTTTACAGCAGGTTTCTCGCCGAGCTGGTAGGTTATCCCCTGCAATCATGATTCCACCACTGCTCTATATTCATCAATCACCGCCCCACGATATGAGAGTCAGCCCCGACCAGACATCGCATTATCATACCCTGGGTCGTATGTTAGAAGCTTCATCTCTGACGCAGTATTTGGTTGTCCCGGAGTGAAGTTAGCTTTATTACAGTTAATTAGTTCACGGGCTGATTAGCTCAAATTATAAGATGATGACGATAATCTTTTTATTTCCAATACAGATTTAACAGCCAATGCCCCTCAAGCTTGAATGGACAACTGCAAAGTTCGCGCGAAGCGGAGAATAGATAAAATGGAGTTCTAAAGCTGGCGAATCAGGCAGCAAGAAGAGCTTGCAAGGCGGTGGTGGTGCCTGTGACGGCGTCTAGCAGAGTCTGCGTTTGGAAAAAGTCTGGAGACAGGCGGAAGGTTTTTCATTGGTACGTCTGGCAGGATTTGGTTTCATTCGACGCGAAAATGTTTTTCAAATTTTATTTACTTTTTTCAGAAACTTTATAATTTTTTTACTTTCAATACTGAAAACATAATCATACGCCATAATGCATATGGGAAATGGAGGTATAGATCCACTAGTTCTAAAGTAATGGATTTGAGTGGACAGCTCCATGCCGCAGGTCTTTACCCCGGGATGAAACGCTCCCCTGATATCCATTTGATAGCCCCTTCGTCCTCCAGACTGTACCCACCCACTGTACAAACAGGGCTATCCTGACTTACATATATAATATCACTAAAGAAGTTGCTGCAGTATCCCTGTACATTCCACATACACCCGTCATTTGAGTTTTCATTCCACTGCGAAATACTGAACGAGTCACACATTTTCAGGAAGTTATGCCTAAACGGTAGCACGGCGCACAAGAAAAGTAAGGATTTAAATAATTTAATTATACTTATAATAACATCAAAATCAATGATGACACAACACTTCACCCATCACTCAGATCAAGTATAAACCTGCCCTTTATTATTTATTTATTCATTTGTAGAAATGATATGCATCTCTTCGTGACAAACCATTTTGTCTCTGTTCATTATAGAATTGTACCCTGACGCCGAGATACTCTGAAGCAAATCTGTATTCATCAGAGACGAAGAGACAAGGAAATTACTGTAAATGAACCACTAGCTACAATAATTAAACCTCGTGGGATTTCAGGTTCCCACGGCAGCTGATATGAAGATGTCGGTCTTCTGAGTTGCGGAGCCGTGTAGTTTGGTAGATGTTTACTGACGTTTGAGATGTGCTTGCTGTTTCCATCATCAAGGCAACTGAAATGTTGGTAAAATTCTACCAAACTACACAGCGCAATAATCTAGAAGATAAGTATGTTCATGATTTAAATGTCGTTCATTAATAAGTCTAAATCGAAAATTCGGTTGCTTACATTATGTGCATTTATTCTCTGTTACACTTAATTCTTTTGGCAATACTGGGATAAGACCATAATTGTTACTCCCTGCAACATAATCATCTCCCTTTGCATCTCCTTTATCACGGACAGGAGAGCATGAAGCAAACACAAATCAGTAAATCAGAGGCAAAATTACGTAATTTAAAATCATATGACAATGTTATTTGATACTGACAAGAGAAAATAACGTTATTATACAAACTAAATTTGTTAAACTTGTTCCTCAACTTAAAATGTCATTAATTAGTAGTCACTTGGCCATCAATTTTAACAACAAATGACCTGACTAAATAGTATATGTGCAGTCAAATTAAGCAGAAAGAGAAAGAAGTCGGCTTTAATATAAATCGGTACTTTGCTACTTGTAGTCAAACAAGAAGTAATGTCAAGGATTATTAATAAACTATCGAAACTGGTTAGAAATAGGGGATACGTAATTACACTAATTTGCAGGAAATAATTAATTATAGTAATGGTCATTGTATGCATTAAGTTTTCATGTTTGGCTTGAGGTTATAAATATCAGAATTTACAACATTTTTCAAAAACCCTAAATGTCCCTTCTACACACACTCAGTACTATTGTGGCCTTTTCACGAATATTCATTCTGAGTTAACTTACAAATCTGATATTACCTTTCGAACAGATAACATGTAAACGTTCTTGAAAAAATCAAAATAATTCTTAACTAAGTTTACAATAACAAACTGTTTATCCACTAGAAATGTGTCATTCACGATTTCCTTGAGGATTATGTTGTCAGAAATAGTCAGAAAAGTTAAGCAACGTTTACATGTACTTAGCCATTAACACGAGTTGAAATTGCGTGAAATTTAAAAAAAAACAAAAAACATTTATCTCAATATGTTGGCAACACTTACGAAAAGGTGAGGCTCAAATTAAAACTTTACTCAAGCGTAAATATTTAATTAACCTGATAAATAATTTAGGTACCAAAAAGACGTTTGCGAAATATTCACCTCCATTTAGAATCAACAATGATGTTTCATGTGGTTTAAAATCTAATTTATGTGCCACATTTCGTAAAAATCCACCGAGGTATTTCATACAAGTTAACGCAAAAGGCGATAATGAGCAGGCGGGAAGTTATCAGTAGGTCATATAACTGTGTGCTAATGAAAATAAACATGTAATTGTATATCTCAACTGCGGATGCCAAATCACTGGTTGGCCTTTAGAAACATTTGCATTAAAATCTAAGGAGCTGATCTCAGTCAACATAATAGTATTCTGCATTTATAGTACAACTATTATATTCTATCAGGACGAACAATTAAGTTCTAATGGCGTTACAAGTAATGAATGCAGGAAACATTTTAACAAATTTAGGCGGTTTTCTCAAACTCAAACCCACGGTTCTAATTCGGGAAGTTCATACAAGTTTTTCATTTTAGTGACGCACAATAATTATTGAAAATAAACTCAAGGAAAATAATAGGCAAAAATATTTGCCCTTAATGGGGCAGATGAGAAATGCACACAAACATTTTATTCGGAAACCGAAAAAGACCACTTGAAACTTAGGCATGGACTTACACGTTTGAGGGTTCAGGCAGTACGACCCTCTGAAACGTCGGGTCAGTATCTACTAGCTCATATGGAGCTATATTCCAGAAGAGAGTTGTCTTCATGCTCAGCGCGAAGTGGCCCTCGTATGTCACACGTAAATGAATCGTTTGGTTTCGTAAAAGACGGAGATTATTTCGTAAGTTACAGCTGCTACCACCAGTACCTCTCGCAGACTCTGATCCATGAAGTCACAACATGTGGCAGGCCCCTAACTATCAGGTAACACATTATACAGTAGGAGGACAGTGTTTTACAGCTATGAAGACCAAAACCCGGTGTAATGATTCCTGTATTTTGTATAACAGAACTCAATAAATGATTTTACTTTATTTCAAATAGACCTAATGAGACTACAAATTACCACAAACATTTCCCTTTGTTTTCAAGTTACGTTTCATCAAGCGGTGGGAGTTAGAGTAACGCAATATTTTTCTGGAAGCTTTGCGAAACCACTTCAATAAAAGAATGATTAGTACGTATTTATACCTAATAAAATATTTAATAAATCAGCTTTATTATTATTTACCATTAATTGAAATAAATTATTTAATTCATGTGCAATTCAATAGTAAACATTTAAAGAGGTTATGAATTATTCCATGGTCAGCTGAGATGTTGTCCCTTATGGTATGTACCGGGTCTACAATTTATGAGACTCGGGGCGTGCTTGCATCGCGTGGTCGGCCGGCGCTCTGTTGACGTGGGCCGGACTAGTGCGCGTTCTCCCCATGAGTTACAAGCGAATCAGTTTCAGTGCTGCTAATAACAGCGAACTACAAATATTTCTCGTCACTGATACATGTTATTACATTAATTGTTCTTACCTTAAATCACAAAATATGTTCTAAGTGACTTCCTTGTGCTTGCAGGCAAGATTCACATCTCGTTAATATGTTTCGAAATACTCGACGAAGCTCTTCTTGGTAATTTGCCGAAATGAATTGTCGAATATTTTCTTTAAGTGCTTCTGCAGTGTGAGGATTGTTTACATAAACTTTGTTCTTCAGCATACCCCACAGGTAAATATCGCACGGGTTCAAGTCTGGGGAACGCGGAGGCCACTAATCGATAACTTGTTCACCAAACACTTCTCTTAAGGCTAACATCGACCAATCAGCTGTGTGAGCTGTAGCATTGTCTTGCATGAAGAAACCGTATGTTTTTACCTTCATCGGTCATTTCTTGGAAAAAGGGTCTAAGTATAAAATTTACATAACGTTTACAATTTATCCGCACACTGCAGAAGCACTTAAAGAAAATATTCAACAATTTCCCAAGAAGAGCTTCGTCGAGTATTTCGAAACATGTTAACGAGATGTGAAGCTTGCCTGCAAGCACAAGGAAGTCACTTTGAACATCTTTTGTGATTTAGGGTAAGAACATTTAGTGTAATAACATGTATTAGTGACGATAAATATTCGTAGTTCGCTGTTACTAGCGGCACTGAAACTCATTCGCCGGTCACCCACCTGAAGAACGCGTACAACTCCCGCCCACATCAACAGAGCGCCGGCCGACCACGCAATGCAAGCACGACCGCAGCCTCAAAAATTGTAGACCCGGTATTTCCTAACTGAATACTCAGCTCGAAGTAATATTCACGTTTCTGCGGTTCCCGCGGGGCTAATTACACCAGTGATTTATTATAACTATGAAATATTTTTGAAAAGACGTTACATCTGTTTTGATTTGCTCTCAAAAATATATTTTCAACCAACTTAGCGTCATAAGGAAAGAGAGAATGAAACTTTTACCAAAAGTAACATAAAACTAATGTGACAGTATTTTTTCCTAATGTCATAAATCATACAGCCTTAAAAACAAAGACATTTTTTGTGCGTAGAAATTAACAAAAATAGTGTATACCATAGCATCTTAAAGTATGAGATGATAAACATTTTGTCATGCTTCCACTAGTTAGCACCAGTGTATATGGTGTATACAACACAAAATGTAAATAAACAATTACGAAAAAATATGTGACGAAAACCGAAAAACAGACACCAGTGTAAAAACATTTTACATACATGTATAAATCGTTTCTTCTGATAAAGTGTGGCATACTTGATAACGTCCTCTGAATAAATATAAAACTTAAGGAAAGGGAATTTTGCGTTGCCCAATGGCTTGAGGTCCAGTATTATTGACCTTGAAATGATAATAATTATAATGTCATTTGATGAAAGTTACTACATTAGAAACACTCATTCACTCCTCCCGAGTACAATACAATAGGCTCTAGTACACAATCCCGCCTGATGCAACTCTCTTGTAAGCGGCAGTAAAATTAAAAAAGAACAGTTCGTGTATGGTAAAGCAAAACTGCATTTCTTTCCTTTTGCTTTCAATTAGAGATGAATTACGAATCAAGCAATCAGGTTCAATTCTGAAGTAAAATGAGAGGAATTTTTTCATCGAGGATAATGTGTGCAAGTCATGGGGCGATGGAGCAACCAGACCAGTATCAGGAAATCAAGCCCAATGTTACAACACACAAAAACTATTTAATTTACACATAAAAACCTAATTTCACTATTATGATTACCGAGGTTAAACTGGGCACTAACTTCCACGCTTATAAACACACAAGACTTTAAAACGTGTTATCAAATTATCCAAATACGTGTAAGCTTACAATGGTCTGTGTTGGGTACCAAGAGATTGTAAGCAGAACAAAACATGTAGATTTAAATATGTAAAAATTATGTAAGATTTGAGGTTTTCGCGGCGGTGAGTACGAAGATTTCTGTCTTCTG
>NW_019059844.1:1004789-1015897 GCF_000696155.1 Zootermopsis nevadensis | reverse complement strand
ACTACACGGCGCAACAACCCAGAAGACAGAAATCTTCATGTAAAAATTAATTTGTTTACAGCCAAAGGAAGGAGAATCCAATTCCGCGCAATAAAATTTCCTGTACTTTGGGGCTATATTTCATATTCAAATTAGCTTCACATTAATCTTCGCTTCTGTCTCATGACAATTAGCAAAGTCTGAGCCAGACTGTCTGCTGATGACGTGAAATTTGGAAGCAGCTGTAAACCATTTTTGTACTTTGTTACAAGTATTTACATACAACAAATATGACCATTTCAGCTCTTGACCTACACAAGATCAGTTCACAGATTTATCCTCCACAAATGATATACATTCAGGAGAGAACTCATATATTGGTGTCTGCCTTTAGTTTGATTATTGTAAATGTTTAAGTAGTATTTTCACGTTAATCTCAACTTATCCTGTGTTCTCTTGTTAGACGCATCTGTTCAGCGTAACGTACTGTGTTAATGTATACTGTACCTTCGTATTTATCCAACTGCTACTAATTTTAGGTTACAAACACATTTCAAGTTAAAATAAGTCAGTGAAAAAGGAATACCAGAAACAGAGCTTACTTTTCCTAGTTCCGTGCTACATTTCATAGTCCATTTAACGACGTAAACAGATGCAGTTTGCCTTCTCCACATACGTACTGTTCAATATCTTGTTATAACAAGTGGCAGAGTGATATAATTAGAAGAAAATAACAAACCAAGTCAAATGCCAATTGTATCGTGCGTAAATTTCATGCAGTTCATTCTAGCGGACAGATACAATAAAATTGGTTACAGAGAGGGAAACATGGAAATAAAATGAAAAATATTACAAATTTAACCCCATGATACCAATTTTTTTTTTGAACGTTCAGAACAGATACCGCTAAAATGTAACTAGAAAATACGCAGCAAAAACGGTTATGAACTAACACCTACCAATTAATTAGAATACCAATATAGAATCTTGAAGGCTTGCTGTAAACTATGAGATAGGGCAAGCATATTTCATTGTAATATTTAACTGAAAAACTGGTAAACATTGAGTTTATACCATATGTTCGAAATATGTCTAATAATTATTTGGATTACTTTAGAATATTCTAAATTATAATTCTAAACTATTCAATTTTTAACATACAAGTCAATAAATCTGCGAATTACAACGTTAATTTTCATGTAAGGACTGAATAAATAAGCCTATATTTAACAAGTTACTAGAACCATGGTTAATTGATTACTGGACAGAACCAAGAGCACACAATTTAAATTATTTATCTTCATTAGAGCTTGTTGTAACATTAAGCATTGTTCTACTCGTTCGCATGACACTTCCACCGAGATTTGTAATGTGAATGATATGCAAAGAAAGAAATATTGATCAAATAAATCTATATTCAGTCTGGCATTCTACAACGATACACCAAATACTAACTCTAAGTAAAGTATTCAAATTATTTCACTTCGGCATTATTACTTGTTAATTTTTTAAATTAAACTCAAAGTTACATGGGTAATTTCAACTCGTCAGGCCTAATTTTCTTTACTGGCGTCTTCCATTTTTGTATTTTACGCGGACATTCCTCTAAATTCTCAAACAGGGCAGTTAATACCTGATGCGAACTTCAACTGGTATTTCTTTTAGCATAAATTATAAGAACCTGCATTAAAGCTCTCATGATTCATGTTGTAGATGTTCCAACTCTGCTACCAGTAAAAGATACGGCACTTGACATTACACAAACTGAATTTTCAGATGGAACTCACCAGTGATAGACATCCACGGGTACCGAGGGATGTCCGGGATGGGTTGGCCGGCAGACGCTGCCCCGGGCTGAGAGCACGACGACAGCGGGTCCGCGGCGGCTGAAGCTGCAGCAGCCTGATGATAGAACTGAGCCGCGGCAGCCATCGATGCCGACGCTGCAGACGCTGTGCTAGCCGCAGACACAGCCGAAGCAGCGGCTCCGTTCTGATGATGATGTCCAAGGGTGTAATTAACCATGGAATCTGGTGTCGGCACATTTCCTGTCAGTCCTGCAGTGTACCTGCACGATGCCAAAGCTGCCGAGCTAGCCGCTGAAGATGAGAATGCTCCTGGTACCATGGAACCAGAAGCTGCTGCAGCTCCTGCGAACGCAGCTGCCGCGACGGCTTGTTGCTGCTGGTGGTGGTGATGAACTGCAGCTGCAGACACGTAAGGGTACATCCTGCTACTTACAGCTGCCGAAGAGACTATTCCAGGGGATGTTGATGACGAAGTGTGCTGTGGCGATGAGGATGCTGATGAGGGCGAATGCTGGGTGCCGATTGAGCTGCTGTAATTAACGGCTGAGCCACTGTTGCCGAGACTGTTGTTGTCACTGATAGGGGTGCACGTTGAGGGGGATGGTGACGTAGAAAACAAAGCTGATGCTGCTGAAGGATTACTACTTGCAAGTAACTGTTGCTGATGATGTTGATAAAGCTGGTGGTGATATTTAGGGAGCATACTATCAAGCAAGAATTTTGAACTCATTGCTCCTTCTCCCGCTGTTCCTCAGTCAACTTATCTGTAGCAATCAGCTGATTGTGTCCACTATATTTAGGCCTACTCACACTTAAGATGTCATAAGCACAGCTCCGAGCACTGACAGTTAATGCAACATTCCTGGGGTTTAACCCTTCTTCAGTGACAATGTGGTCCACCATCATATTAAAATTATTGAGATTCCGTAACACATTCAAAGTTTTTAAATGCTGCAGATTATAAAGTTTGTTCAGTAAATATAAAATAACTTCTGTCTTCCTATTTTTAGAACGAGAAAGTTTATTTCCTTGTGATCCTCAAATCAAATAAAAGCTAACCACAAATGAAAACCCAAAGAATACAAAGCAATGACTACGACTGCCGATAATAATGCAATACCTCTTTTCGTTTACAGCTTTATATTTTTTATGATGTACACACCCCGCAAAAAACCGGGCACCCGGTCTAAAATGGTGCCGCGTGCCGTTAAAAACCCACTATCGCATCAAAAAAACCCTATTCACCCTCAAAATTTCTTTCGCGTTCTTCTCCTTTACTTCTTCGAATCCTTTATGGCCCCTGTATGTCGAGGCTATAGCCCTCTATACCCAGCTACTATACCTCCACCAACTAAATGTAACCCCTTACAATAATGGCGCTAGCTGTTTTACCCCCTCCCCCTTTTACTGAAAAGTCCGCCTCTCTCTAACGTCACCCCCCACTCCTACCTTTTCGTATCTCTCCTTCTGTGCACTCCTCCACAGAAGCACTGAAAAAGGACTCACACACACGTTCTTTCTCGCTCTCACTCAGTTGTAGACTTGTAAATAACACGAGCCAATCAGAGTACAGGTGTTGTTAGAGGCAACCAATAGGAAGAGCGAATGTCGACGGGTCTCAGCAAAGATGAATGAGGACCGTGGCACGAGAGGCTGCAGACTACGGTGTTCTGCTAAGCAGCCTCCTGAAGAACTGGTCAGCTTCCAGAAGCTAACGGCGACTTGGGTGTACTCCTGGTATGCTTCCACTTGCAGCTATCTTGGACTTTTTTCTTTTCATTTTTAATTTCCTTCCAGTTCGTCTTCTTTGCGCTTTGCACGTTCAATACTTGTTGTGTCTTGCTGGATTTCGCATGTGAGAATCTACAGCAATATGAAGGGAGGGGGCACACTTCTCCAAACCCCTCCTTTACTTGCATGAAAGTGGTCCAGAGTGGTGGGAGTTGGATGCTGCCATGACATCTCATGCCGTGTTGATGACACTGCCATCTAACGGAAGTGTTTCTCAACTACTACGAAAGTACCTCGCCCATATTTTCGCTCCTCGATTTTGATGTAATATCGGTTATTGACTGCTTTATACGAACGGTAAAAATGAAGCACACTAAAATAAAAAAATTGTGATTACGTCAAATCGTCGTGAAACACATGAAATTCATAATGTGTTTTCAAACTCAACGAATTTCCTCTCTCTTAATTTTTTATGGGGAAAAACTTGTCAATTGTGCGTGAAAACTAAATTATCTCTCATAGAGTGTCACTCATACTTTTTGTTCTCGGGTACCGGAAGCAAGAAAATTTATAGTTGTAGAACGTAATTATGGCCTACCAACAAACATGAACGTTTGCTCTAATAAAGCATATAAAATGTTACGGCAGACGCAAATCATACAAAACCACAGAGAATGATAAGATTTAAGCAACTGTCATCTACACCGCCCTGTCACAAGCTACGTACGCCTGGAGCTGTGAGGAACAGATGTAGATTGTGTGTGATGTGCAGTACAGCAAATATGAAGCAGATTATTACAAGCTGTCCGTATTAAAACATAAGCACAACTGAAGTCCATATGTATAATTATTATATTCCGTTAAGTCTGTATAAGGCAATGTTCTAAATTACTTAAGACAATCCTCGGTTTTCAGTACTAAAGGAAAATAATAAACAACCGTTTCCTGACGAAGGGAGGTATCATGTAAACTGTGGAATTATTTACGTACATAGGCTATTTACAGTCCGTGAACACAAATTTAATTATTTTCTATTATTTACGTACATAGGCTATTTACAGACCGTGAACACAAATTTTATTATTTTCGAATGTAAGACCCCAAAGTCATAAATATAAAAATTCACACGTTTGTGAATGTTTCACTGGCAACAAAAATTCTGAAAATTCAATAAAAGGAATCAATCAGCAGAAGTAATCAAAGCATCAAATTGGCCTGATAATGCTTAGTCAATACAGCACTTACCTTTTTGGTCCTGACATGTTTCAAGGTTTAACCTGCAAAGAAGAGAGACTTAATGAGAGTGACATCGTCAACAAAATTAGAGCGGTAGAGCCGAGACACATAGACAAGCGATTAAAAAAAAAAGCACAGCTCCGAGCACTGACAGTTAATGCAACATTCCTGGGGTTTAACCCTTCTTCAGTGACAATGTGGTCCACCATCATATTAAAATTATTGAGATTCCGTAACACATTCAAAGTTTTTAAATGCTGCAGATTATAAAGTTTGTTCAGTAAATATAAAATAACTTCTGTCTTCCTATTTTTAGAACGAGAAAGTTTATTTCCTTGTGATCCTCAAATCAAATAAAAGCTAACCACAAATGAAAACCCAAAGAATACAAAGCAATGACTACGACTGCCGATAATAATGCAATACCTCTTTTCGTTTACAGCTTTATATTTTTTATGATGTACACACCCCGCAAAAAACCGGGCACCCGGTCTAAAATGGTGCCGCGTGCCGTTAAAAACCCACTATCGCATCAAAAAAACCCTATTCACCCTCAAAATTTCTTTCGCGTTCTTCTCCTTTACTTCTTCGAATCCTTTATGGCCCCTGTATGTCGAGGCTATAGCCCTCTATACCCAGCTACTATACCTCCACCAACTAAATGTAAC
Source organism: Zootermopsis nevadensis (assembly GCF_000696155.1). The sequence continues at coordinate 1,010,475 of NW_019059844.1, read as the reverse complement.
CCCTTACAATAATGGCGCTAGCTGTTTTACCCCCTCCCCCTTTTACTGAAAAGTCCGCCTCTCTCTAACGTCACCCCCCACTCCTACCTTTTCGTATCTCTCCTTCTGTGCACTCCTCCACAGAAGCACTGAAAAAGGACTCACACACACGTTCTTTCTCGCTCTCACTCAGTTGTAGACTTGTAAATAACACGAGCCAATCAGAGTACAGGTGTTGTTAGAGGCAACCAATAGGAAGAGCGAATGTCGACGGGTCTCAGCAAAGATGAATGAGGACCGTGGCACGAGAGGCTGCAGACTACGGTGTTCTGCTAAGCAGCCTCCTGAAGAACTGGTCAGCTTCCAGAAGCTAACGGCGACTTGGGTGTACTCCTGGTATGCTTCCACTTGCAGCTATCTTGGACTTTTTTCTTTTCATTTTTAATTTCCTTCCAGTTCGTCTTCTTTGCGCTTTGCACGTTCAATACTTGTTGTGTCTTGCTGGATTTCGCATGTGAGAATCTACAGCAATATGAAGGGAGGGGGCACACTTCTCCAAACCCCTCCTTTACTTGCATGAAAGTGGTCCAGAGTGGTGGGAGTTGGATGCTGCCATGACATCTCATGCCGTGTTGATGACACTGCCATCTAACGGAAGTGTTTCTCAACTACTACGAAAGTACCTCGCCCATATTTTCGCTCCTCGATTTTGATGTAATATCGGTTATTGACTGCTTTATACGAACGGTAAAAATGAAGCACACTAAAATAAAAAAATTGTGATTACGTCAAATCGTCGTGAAACACATGAAATTCATAATGTGTTTTCAAACTCAACGAATTTCCTCTCTCTTAATTTTTTATGGGGGAAAACTTGTCAATTGTGCGTGAAAACTAAATTATCTCTCATAGAGTGTCACTCATACTTTTTGTTCTCGGGTACCGGAAGCAAGAAAATTTATAGTTGTAGAACGTAATTATGGCCTACCAACAAACATGAACGTTTGCTCTAATAAAGCATATAAAATGTTACGGCAGACGCAAATCATACAAAACCACAGAGAATGATAAGATTTAAGCAACTGTCATCTACACCGCCCTGTCACAAGCTACGTACGCCTGGAGCTGTGAGGAACAGATGTAGATTGTGTGTGATGTGCAGTACAGCAAATATGAAGCAGATTATTACAAGCTGTCCGTATTAAAACATAAGCACAACTGAAGTCCATATGTATAATTATTATATTCCGTTAAGTCTGTATAAGGCAATGTTCTAAATTACTTAAGACAATCCTCGGTTTTCAGTACTAAAGGAAAATAATAAACAACCGTTTCCTGACGAAGGGAGGTATCATGTAAACTGTGGAATTATTTACGTACATAGGCTATTTACAGACCGTGAACACAAATTTTATTATTTTCGAATGTAAGACCCCAAAGTCATAAATATAAAAATTCACACGTTTGTGAATGTTTCACTGGCAACAAAAATTCTGAAAATTCAATAAAAGGAATCAATCAGCAGAAGTAATCAAAGCATCAAATTGGCCTGATAATGCTTAGTCAATACAGCACTTACCTTTTTGGTCCTGACATGTTTCAAGGTTTAACCTGCAAAGAAGAGAGACTTAATGAGAGTGACATCGTCAACAAAATTAGAGCGGTATAGCCGAGACACATAGACAAGTGGTTAAAAAAAAACACACACACAAATCTCGTCCCTAAATACCACATTTGCAGAATGTCTTCTCGGATGCAGCACAGTGTAATATGGTAGATACTGATGACATCGTCAACAAAATTAGAGCGGTATAGCCGAGACACATAGACAAGTGGTTAAAAAAAAACACACACACAAATCTCGTCCCTAAATACCACATTTGCAGAATGTCTTCTCGGATGCAGCACAGTGTAATATGGTAGATACTGACCGACTTTTCAGAGGAGCTTACTGCCTCCATCATCAGGACGATGAATACGTCGCGCTAATCAAAGCAACCAAAAACCTTACTAATGGCGGGGGTCTAGCTGTGGGACGATGAATACGTCGCGCTAATCAAACCAACCAAAAAGCTTACACTGTTCCTGCTTTTGAAACACATGGCTGGAAAGTGAAAACGGTGCCTTAAAAACTATAACTGAGGACGTGCTTTACTTTCGGTTTCGTTTCCTTGACTGAGGACCTTGCCGTGTTCAGACCGAAGGCTGTTGTTGCTGGTGGGAAAAATTTCGATCGAACTAGCTGCAGGCCTCCGTGTTTAGGTGAGGAGAACCGTGCCCTTAAACGATGCCCTGGAATTTCTCTTACAGCTGCTACGAGTAACGGTAAACCTGAGTCAGGTTAGCCAAATAGTGTCACTCGTCGAATTGACTCGCTTACTAGAGGATCGCTCAGACTACATACAACACTGGCAGACGTAAGCGCCTTCAAAGTTGCCGAAGTAAGGGGTTCGTTGCGTCAGCTAACTTCAAGTCGACACTCTCAGGTACTGCTTAGATGTACAGGACGAAAAATGGGACCGTGAATTTCTCATGAATTTGCGTATTAGCAACGTACCACGGCGAAGACATTTGAAAACTTCCGGAAAGGGTTACAAACTTTGACTCCTGAGAGGGCATGGGCAACCCATCATAGGACGGTCGAGCTGCTTGTAAATCAGCACACCGTTTCTAATGGACAGGCCGTTTCTTCTGTTAAGGAGAAGACCTTGCACGCCCAGTTTGCCTTGCCCATCTCACTCCCAAGCAAACCACAACCTTTTCACGCACACTATACTCATCTGCGTAATGTTCCGGGCAGTAAGATCCTCTAAAATTTCGATCACTTTTTTTAGACTGTACAAAACCACATCCCAGAAAGCAGGCATCTTCAAACTGATTGTCTGTCTGAGAGGTAACCAGCATCTACTTATAAAAATTAAAGGAATTAAATTACGCACAGTTTGCACATGTGTTGATTACATTTTGCTATCCATTTGAACTCAACAATTCTTTAATCAGAATACCAAAGGTCAAGTGGTCAGTACCCCTATGTCATGTTAGGAAAGTCCCAGGTTCAAATCTCGGCCCAGAGACATGCCGTCTTAATTGAGTTTATCGTGGTTTTCTTCATACAGTCGAAGAAAATGCTGTTGGGATAGTGACTACAATTAGGCCACGACCATTTCCTTCTATATGTCTTCCTGTGTATAATTAATTAATCATCCTGTTATTCAACACCATATTGTCCGTGTTATTTAAAGTGTCTTTAAATATACCAAAAACGTTCACACACGTATGTCGCCTATTCCTATGTCTACGGGGATAAATAAAACGTTTAGACCAGGAATATCACAAATATCTGATTAATTTTAGCGTCAGAAATAGGTCTCTCTGGATTGTTGATGCTTTTCTCACATGCCACAAATGTCTCTGCTATTACAGCGTGCATTATACATATTGTATTACAATTTAATATTCTTGGGAGTGGGGTCATCTATGATTCATATTGTGGGAATTTAAAGACAACTTGACGTCAATACTTCCCCGAAACAATAAATAAAAATATATATATTGTTAACGCCTAGCGTTTCAGAATGTTATTACATACATATTATATGACGTATATGTCGATATATGGGTATCATTTCAAATTCAAATTGTCAAAAATCTCTCGAATCCAGTTGCCTTTCTTTGTAACGAACTTTAGTCGAAATACAGTACTTTACACTATACTTGAGAAAATGGCATGTGGGATGAAGAAAACAAAACCGAAAAATAATGCAGGTAATCGATTTCTCGATCGGCTCTCGACAAACAAAAAAAGTCCATTAACCTTGATGTGTTTTCTGTCCGTCAATCTACTAGTTATAGGCCTGTCACTACACTAGGTTAAATTTATTTCATCAGATTTAAAATTTAAGGTTCTCAGTAAAATGTATAAGGTTTATAGGTATACAGGCACACAACTTTGTCGACCACCCCAAGGAAACGATACAGATTCAGGATATTTGAGGGCAAAATGGTGAACAGAGTATTCGGTCCCACCTGCTGTTCACCAGACATACTACTGGAACAATTACGTTGATCAAATCAAGAAGAATTAGATGGGCAGGACAAGAAGAACGCGTGGGAATGATGATAATTGCGTAAACAATTCCAGCCAGAAAACATGAAGAAACAACTACGGAGACGAAGGAATTCTTTTTTGGACAAGATTAAAAATATTGCTTTCACTGAAGTACTTTATAGAGAGTACAATGCAGCATGCAAGGCGCTCCGCGAGTCAGGACCACAGGTTGCGGATAAAGGATGAGGCCTCCAGGTGTGGGGGGTAGCTGCAAATATTTTGAATAAAGAATCGAGGACAGCCGACAAAGTGTCGTCTACCAGGATGCAATTGGGTAATGGACTAATAACTTCTCATCGTAAAAGCCAGTATGAAATACAGAGTGTCCCACAATGGAATGTCTGTTGCTCAAGGACGAATATTTGGGCTCAATTCGAGCCAAAGACTTAAAATATAACACATTTCGAAGATATTCGCAGTTTCAGGCTGACGGCGGAATTGCTCAGGATAAATGGATGCTAGCAGTGACGTCATTCTAATGCATCAGGATCCCCTTCCCACCCAAACTATGGTGCGATGGTAGGAGTGCTGTTGGGCGAAAGGCAGAACCGGTTGTTGCTGTTCGAATGCGATTAGTTCAGATTCCTCTCGCTTCTTGAGCTTGCAAGCAGCAGTAATGACCACTTTTTCTAATGAAGAATAACAGTCCATGGCCCGTGAGAATTGTTACGTTAATGCTGACAGTTCCTTTAGCAAATCGCTGTGTACCACAACCGCATTGTTATAATTGGGAGCTACGATCCCGAAAGACATAAAAATTTTAAAAAAATAAAAATATGCAGTTTTACTGCCTAAAACATCCATGATTAAGAGGAAAAATCAAGAAATTGTTAAAAGCAGCAAAATCTCTAACAGGATACACAACAAAACAGAGGCTAAGGCGAATTTACATCCCTCGTTATACAGACTCACGACGTTGTGTCCTTTGTTTTCATTTTCGTCGGCACAATTTCGATTTTGTTTGAAAGATTTCGCGTGAGCGAGATGCATTCGGATGACGAGCCAAGTGGAGGGCATTCGCTTCACTACAGCATTTCGTATGAGCGAAATTCCGTACAGCGTGGACTGACTTTATGCAGATATTCGCTATATTTAGGTACTGTAAGTGTAGCAATCGAGGAATATCAACGGCGGTTTCCCGACAGTGGAGTAGCAAGTTTTCAGCAATGTGCACCACAACTTAAGACAAAGTGGTAAATTCACCCAACCGAGACACGAACGACCACTGCTACAAAATGTCGATTTGTAGGACAACGCAATTAAAATGAACGCATTCCAACTACTGGCGTACGAAGGATGACAACCGACTTGTTCCTAGCTGGATGAAAGTGTTGAAAACCTTTAACGACAATGGTGTGTACGCCTTTCACTACGACGTCTTCAGGCTGTACAACCAACCAATTTACATAGCGCGTGCAGTTTCGTCGCTGGCTTTTGGGCAACCATCAGCTCCACGCTGAGGAGGATAAGTTCTGCAGTGACAGACTCACTAATGCACAGAATTAGCATGTCTGTTCGCTCAACAGTCCTCACGCATCCACTGAAACACGATTTCAATGCACTGTTCTGTTAGCATTTAGTGTGATGTTATTGGAAGCC
>NW_019059844.1:989914-1004772 GCF_000696155.1 Zootermopsis nevadensis | reverse complement strand
GGTTGACATCTGAGTGTTACCTCCAGATGGCTAAAGATAAACTGCTATTGCTGTTAGAAGACGTTCCTCTCCACAAGAACTGAGCCTAAAAGCACGTTCATCTGCTGTGGACACAGTATTACACACGGTCAAAAAGCGGACTCAAAATAACTCCGACCTTGGATGACCGTTGTAAATGAACATGCGCGAAATTATACGTTGAGGCTGTAGAAATAGCACGTGGGAGACGAGGCGCATGCCTGCATTGATTATGCTTAGAATTTCTTTTGGTTCGCCAAATCAGTTAATGCAAAAGTCAGTGTGTGTAAATGCCACAGACTGTGTCGAAATTAAATGGGAAAACTCGTTTTTAGTCACACTATGCATGCTCAGACAGTCTCCTTCCCGTCTTGTTCCCCCACTCATTCTCTTTCTCTCTTTCAGTGACGTACTTATTTTGCGTCTACAGCACCAGATGTTACGTCATCTCTGAAAGCAATGGACTTCTGTCTCATAAGAAAGTTCCAAAGTGAAATGGTTGAAAGTAAAATTTTACTTCAAGTCTAATTGCCTCCTGGTCTTGTACTACAGGTCCAGGTCATGTGTCATAATCATTAGTTTTCCACGTAACTTATTAGGCCCAGTGGCCTGCTGAGACCTCTTGACAGAATTTGTAGGATCTCCCCAAAGATCTTCGTCCATCTTGGGTTGTAACGGAGAATTTATATGGGATTCTGAAGCAGGACATTCGGGGAAAAAAACCCATTGTTCTCAGGTGTTCATACGAAAATAACACCTGGACTACGTCTGCCTAATGCCTGTTACAACAATGACATAGCAGTCGTTGCAGCAATAATTCTGGATACCTCTGTTGCCTTTTCATAATTGATGCATCTGTTATTCTCTTGGTTGGCCTGATGACGTCATTGCTAGTGATGTGACGTAAAGAAAACCTTGGGAATTTCGTTATACGCCAATGAACACATATTCCAGGCTTGTTCCAATTACATCTGTAATTTCCTACTAATTCCATGATTGATTTTACATGTAATTTCAATGCAGGTGCAGATTCTAAATAGCAGAAGCTATATTTTCACTTCGCTGGCACTTCTACGTGTACATCTACAACAGTATCAAGGACAGATAAGGTGAAAGTGGGTGTCTGGACCGGAATAGTAGATAAGTCAAACTGGTCACGGACTAGCAATTGGACACAAAAGTAGCCAACTCTCCACCTTCACTTACCATTTGAACGCCAGTCTAACTTAACTTACTTATATAACTTGTTTCTAAACACCTTTCCAATATAAATTAACCTTACGTCGGACCGAGAAGGTTAGCAAAGCATTAACAAGTGGAAAAGGAAGGTACCTGATTCCAACTTTAGCTGGTGCATGGGTTTTTGTGCTCAGAATTCTGTTCGTTCAGACAGACAATTCAGACTGTAGCTACAACAGAACCATGAAATAGGCCATGACTTCATTTTTCACCATCTGTTCGTCGTATATAAGCTTCCCCAAATATCATTCGACATTGCGGTCAACACAATGTATTTTACTAGCCTCAGCTTCTCTTAACTGGATCAGGATCAGCGCTTTTGAGCCACTTTTCCACAGACAACATAAGGGAGTCATCGTCCTCAAACTTTGTCCCACGAATGCTGTCTTACAGTTTACCGAACAGGTGATAATCTGGCTGTGCCAGATCAGGACTGTATGGTGGGTGTGGCACCACTGTCCACCTCAATATTGTGCTCGCCTCAGTGGTTCTCAGACTGACGTGCGTCTGTCAGTTGCCACGGGACCCATCTCGCACAGATCTTCCAAAATCCAAACTGTTCCAATATTCTGCACACACCGGCTTCTGTAATGTCCAGTCGGAGTGACAATTGTTTTACAGTTATGCGTCCGTCCGCGCTGACTGTGACCAGCCGCAAATCGCGAATGTTTGCATGTCCACCTTTGCCTGATGTTCTCTGTGCCCAGCGGCTAACTGTGCTGCGATAAACAGTATCCTCCCCGTACACGTGCAATCGCTTGTGGATGTTTGCCACCGTCTCTTTCTCATACACTAGGAACTCGAAAACAGTACGTTGTTCCTGACGAACGTCAGGAACAACAGCCAAATTTAACGAATGACAAACACCTGCCACTTGCGGAAGAAGGATGAACTAAATTTTAGCAGAAGCGGGACGAATGTATCTGTGTGAATAGCAACACGGTAAAATAAAAAGGAGATTTAAAAAAATACATAGTGCATTACTTTTGGAGTGACCCTCGTATGTGTTTAATTCCATCAGTATTCGTAATTATTCGGTTGGACTTCGTCTGAAATGTAAATGTTTTTAATTAAAACCACAACGTATCGGACGGAAGCAGGTTCTTTGACCATCTTAAGGTGTTTTAAATTAATTAAACAGCATAGAGACGGTGGGTAAACCCGACAGAATAATTTTTAAGATATGTCACAACATCGTAAGTAACCATTAAATTTCGATGAGGAAATCTTGGCCACGCCCTGAAGAAAACATTTATCTCAGGTTCCAGTTCTCGAAGGCAGTTCAAGTCCTGTAGTCTAGTCCACAGTGTGAGCTTCGTAAACGTTCTGTTCGTATTTTATGATTTCTTTATCGACAAAGAAAATAATACTGGTATTCATCTGATTCACTTCTTGGGGTGAATACGTTTTTCAGAACAACAAGAATGGTTATCAATTTAATGTAATTGTGACGTCCACATGCCAGTTTTTTTGCTATCTCGCTCTCTCTCTCTCACACACACACACACACTGTCTGAAGCATGCCGCGGCAAACCTTATCATGAGAGGAATAATGTAGCGCTGTTACCAAATCTTAATTTGATCTGCAAAGCCCTTTGTCGCTAACTCAAACAAACAAAACACGCTACAGAGCAACAAGGAACATCCGTAGTGTTACATGACTCAAAGCACAACGCACTCGACAGACATGTGACCGTCAGCCAATTGTGTATCGAGCGGACAGCTGTGAGTGCTATTACGAGATGTCATTAAATCCCGGAGGAATAATAGAGTTTGCTTACATAACATGAGAGGTCAGGTGAAGGCAATGGAAAGGTGGTAAAGACGGCCTCAGCACTGCTGTGTGCCACCAAATTTCTTTTGTGCCCAAAAAGGTTTTACAAAGCGAAGATTTCCGTCTTCTGGCTTGTTGCGCTGTGTAGTCTGGTCGATGTTAACCAACGTTTCAGAGGTCATACTGCCTCCGTCAGCAGGGCGATGAGTATAAAGATTTCCGTCTTCTGGGTTGTTGCGCTTTGTAGTCTGGTCGGTGTTAACCAACGTTTCAGAGGTCATACTGCCTCCGTCATCAGGGCAATGAGTATGAAGATTTCTATCTTCTGGGTTGTTGCGCTGTGTAGTCTGGTCGATGTTAACCAACGTTTCAGAGGTCATACTGCCTCCGTCATCAGGGTGATGAGTATAAGAAGATTTCTATCTTCTGGGTTGTAGTGATTTGTAGTATGATCGATGTTAACCAACGTATCGGAGGTCATACTGCCTCCGTCATCAGGGCGATAAGTATGAAGTTGTCTATCTTCTGGGTTGTTGCGCTGTGTAGTCTGGTCGATGTTAACCAACGTTTCAGAGGTATTACTGCCTCCGTCATCATCGCCTTGATGACGGAGGCAGTATGACCCCTAAAACGTTGGTTAACATCTGCCAAACTACACAGCGCAACAACCCAGGAGACAGAAATCTTCATACTCACCGCTGTGAAAACCTCAAATCTTACGTTTTACAAAGCATATTGGGTAATATAGGTATTGTGTTACGTTCTTTAGCTCACATTTAAATTCAGTGTCGATTACTCGTCCAGTGTCTACATTTTGTTCTTCTGTGCCAACTGCAGTGATGATACGAAATATTGGATTATTTTCTCGTTTCTGTAACTGTGTCCTTCGCATTTCTAATCACCTTGCAGAAGACGCAACGTTGAATGGCCATTACCAATACACACGTGGGAGAAGGTGTAGCGATAGCGCGGAGAGATACGGATAGATAATCCAGTACTTCTTTGTACACTATCGGATGGAGAGCTACTTTTAGGCTGTGAAAGTAGCGCGTTCCGGTTAAGGCTTGTCTGTGCACTGCTAGGGTTTTAGAGATCACTTGGATCACAAAATACAGTGTAGTGTAAAAGCCAGTGCACGAAAATGCCACTGATTGTGCCGAAAATTAAAAGGGGGAAAGAATGTTTTCAGTTACGTTCCACATGCTCGGACAGACTTCAGCCGTGTTGCCCGCCCCCACCCTGAGACGAGTAAACTAGAGCTCCGAATTTTTACAGTAAAACGATTTATATATGAACACATTTTGTAAAATAAATTATATTCCTGTGATTTACTAATGAAACACATTTTATTCTGACATTGTCCTATTTATTCCAGTTACATCATGAAGCTCAAACCGTGGTCGTCATTGCAGCAAGGGGTGGGGAAATTGGACAAGCTTCAGGTATTACTTTCTACAAAAATTTTGTGTTGAACGCATTTCATTCTGCACATATGAGGAGCAGACAATTCAGAATGAATGCCCGTCTGTGTAGTTAATCAACTTTGCTTACAATTTTTGTTGTTCAAGCATAAGATCTGTCTACATTTCAGCCAATTTAGCTGCATTAATAAAAGCAATTCAAGTCCTCACTCATATCGTTTAATTTCTGAAGTTGATAGCTGCCCCCCCCAAATAAAGATAAAGTAGAAGTCCTGGCCTCCTATGTGATCAATGAACGTAAGGCTACAGCGAACAAGCTCCTCCCTCCAACCTCTAAAATATTTATATTCTTACATTTACATAAATTCTTCATGTTTAAATAACATGTTCCTATGTTGAATCAAGGTAGCTATTCTATTGTGTTAAATAAATGTACAAATAGTGTTATACAACTCTTTGATTCGATCGTCAGGATAAGTTTTATCTGTCAGATTCGACCGTTTACCATCCCAGATATCTTCTCACATACGTCGTAACGGGTGTGTGGAGTAAAACTTTACAGCTCCATCAAAACATGTCTGTCTGTCTGTCTGTCGCGCTTGGCTTCAGTCTTTAAACGTTTAAATCCCATAAACGTGAATCACACACTGCAACACCAAGACCCACCGAGTGGACACGCACTCCTTGGCTGAATTTTTGTCAGTAATTTCAAGGCTGACGTATTCACGTAATCGTAACTCTGCAAACATTTAAAGAAATTTGTTTTACGAAGCAGTTTAATGACTCCTTGCTGCTTGGAGAATTTAAAAATGTCTATGAATCTGCTCTGTCCTTACGTCCGTTGGTTCTTCGGAATATTTCAGTCATTAAAGTATTTCATTCATCACAGCTATATTTAAGCAGAGTTTCCTCTCCACAGAAAACTTACTGTTTTACCCTTTCTTTAATAGCACGTATATAAACAGAATATTAGACAGCTATCTCAGTTAGATACCTGATAAATTACAAGTAATTTTCTATCTTTCCACATGCCTTGGAGAACCCAGGACCCTTCATGTAGGTAAGGTTGCGAAACTGTGTTTCTCGAAATTTGGTTCTCCGTGGAAGGGAATCAACCTGTCGCAAGGCCTCTACTGCACCGTAGACAAGCATTCTTGCCTTGAGAAGAATTCGAACCCACAACCACAGTATCATGAATGGGCAGAAGTACACCGGTTTCCTCTTACGAAGAAGTAGATCTTATGCCTAACAGACGCGATGAACAATGTTACAGGTTGTGAAATTATTTGCAAGATTTTAATTGCCAGCGGAAAACGTGGGCTAGAACGATTTGATTTCTGATTTGTTTCTTCCATGACCAGAGAAACTTTGCACTTTTCCAGACACTTTGATATGATATTTCATAGACCATTATTATAAACCGATGGGGGAGTAATTTCTTCAGAAGCAGATAGTATCTTGGCCGGAAAATAAATTCCCCGATAGTTGGATACTGTGTTCACAGACGTACCCTATAACTATCTTACCCCGTTGAATCCAATACGCAATATTCCTTTAAGATTCATATGAATGTTTTGCTATTATTCATGCCTACGTCTCCCAACTTCTTTCGGGATTTCCGACTAAAATTTTGCAGGCTTTTATACATTTGTTATCCCTCTCTGGCGATAGGCCTACATTTTCCGGTCATGTTGTCCTCCTTGATTCAAACACCATTAAAGTATTTACAGAAAGAATAAATTATGAACCTCCCCATTATGTAAGTTTCCTCCATTCTGACTTAAATGTTTTCTCTCTTAGATTCAATTATTCTTGTATGCACTTGGTCCACAAACACTTTAAATATTCTCACTATGTTCACATTAACATTATTTTTTCGTAGATTTATAGACGGGGCCAAAAGTAAATTCAGAAAAAACTAAGTACATGTTAGTATCTCGTCATCAGAAGACAGGCGGGCAAAATTATCTTAGGATAGCTAATAAGTCCTTTGAAAGGGTTACAAAGTTCAAATATCTGGGAACAACAATAACAAATCAAAATGACACTCATGAGGAAGTTAGGAGGAGATTAAATTCTGGAAATGCTCGCTACTTTTCAGTTAAAAGTATTTTGTCTTCCCGTCTGATCTAAGAACCTGAAAATTAAAGTATACAAAACAATAATCTTACCTGTTGTTTTGTATGGGTGTGAAACATGGTCACTCACTCAGAGGGAGGAACACAGATTGCAGGTGTTTGAGAACAGGGTGTTGAGGAGGATATTTGGGCCTAGGAGAGAAGACGATGGGGCGTGGAGAAAACTGCATAATGATGAGCTTATAATTCTGTATTCCTCCCCCAATATTGTCAATGTGATTAAGTCGAGAAGAATGAGATGGGCGGGGCATGTAGCGCACATGGATGAGGCAGAAGGTGTGCACCAGGTGTTGGATGGGAAGCCTGAGGGGAAGAGACCGCTGGGGAGATCTAGACTTAGATGGGAGGATAATCTCAGGCGGGATCTATGGGAGATAGGAGTTGAAGGAGACTGGATTTTGTTGGCCCAGGACAGGGTCCAGTGGAGGGGTTTGGTTAATTCGGTGATGAACCTTCTGGTTCGGTAAGCCATCTAGTTAGTTAGTTAGATTTATAGACAGGATAAGGAAAAATAAAGCCATTCAGAAATGGCAGTTCTCTGTCCTGTAAGTAACAAACTATATACGATAACATAAAATAGATTATAATTAGTATGAATCGAATTTTGTTTATAGTTTAAAAAGTTGAATAACTAAGTGAAGAGATCTTATTACTCGTAAAATTAATCTTTCCAAAAAATTGTCTTACACGATCATACTATTAGCGACATCTCTGAGTGCCATTTAACACAATACGAATAATAATGGATGCTGCATAAAATTTAGTCACAATACGAACAACACTGGCTCTTGCAGCTGCTTCTACATACGCTGTGCAGAAACTGCTCAAAGCTGAAAATATTTGTAATAATGGCAGAGGGTGTAAATATCCCCATTGTGTATGCAGGGCCGCACGTTTGGAGTCTAGTGTCATCTGGTGGGAACAAACTAAATTTCGTCCTCGAAAAGAGGGCGTGAGGTGGATGGCACGGGGTAGAGTGAAAGACATTCAGTTTTGACGGAAAATTTTGGGGATAAAGTGAGGGTGGGTTACGAATATGACTACAAAAGAAAAGTGGAGAACACTGATGATACACATACCACATCTTCCATGGGAGAGTTTCATTAACATCGTCTGCTGGTGATTACTACAAATTTTATGCAGGCAAACTGCTGGCCAGCTTCAACAAAATACACAGCAAAAAATTATTTCGTTCTTTTCATTCACAGACTTACTGGCAAAATATATTCATGAAATTTTACTAAGTCTGGCCAACTTTCGTGCCGAATTTGGGTGCCATATGTTTGCTAAGTCACGCAAATGAACATAAAATTGTTAGAACTAAAAATACATAGAAAATATGTCTATAACACTCAGAGTAGGAGTTTTCTAACTTGCAGGGTTTCATGAAATATTGTAAGGGTGATTAAACCAAGGAATAAATAATACGATATGTAAGAAGCACGGGAAAAATGAGTGTTGCATATAAAATTTTAGTAGGAAAACCTGAAAGAAACAGATCACGAGGCGTAGACGAAAGAGGAAAATTATAGCCAGTTTAAATAAATCCTGTATACAGGCGAATGTGATATGAGGGTATCGACTTGATTTAGCTGGCCATGTTAAATGGCAGACTCCATTGAATAAGGAAACAAAACCTGGAATTCATAAAAGGTCGCAACTTTTGACCAATTGGTCGACTATGAAAAAGGGAAGTTCCTTGGTTTCAGATGTTTAATTATTTTCCTTTAACAGAGCAAAAAGGTGTTGACCAATATTCCAAGAGAGGATTTAAATAAATTTTAATTTATGTAACATGCATTGGCCGGGATATCTCAGTCAGTAATCAACGGGCTGGACAACCGGTGTTCGAATTCCAGCAGGGTCAGAGACCTTCCTTCGCTACCACTTCCACACTGGCTCTGGGGACAAACCAGCCGTTTAAGAAAAAATCGCTGTTTTTTACTGATAATTATACAAGGCCCTTGAACACAAAATGCTCGGTTCCTGATTGTTAAAGCAGTGATACGCATAATTCCCACAGGGCTATAACGGGATAATAAAGTTTGATTTATACCTTACGAATGAGTAGGAGCTTTACCTCTGACACTAAAGTTTGATTTATACCTTACGAATGACTAGGAGCTTTACCTTTCTACAGAGTCTAAATGGCGCGTAGCGGGACAGTTTTTTATCGAAATAAATTAAAAGCCTCCTCCTACCTACTGAGTAATAAGAAGTATGTTGACTCCAATGACTGGAGTACGGAGAGATCGTTTCCTCATGGAACAGAACATCGCATACAAACGTATACAATCTGTGGAAATCACTAACAGGAAGATTTAAGGGATGAACAGCCCAGTATTTGTACAAAAGATCTGCACCTACAACTAAGCATAGATATAAGAGTTACGTTAAAATATAATTTTAAAAACACAGCTATAAGGGTGTGGGCTCCTGAATACGTCTGCCTCAAGATAGTGACCAGTGACGATCATCAAATCACCAAAATGATACTTCGAGTTCCGTACACAATGAGGAATTTTTGAGCAGCTGAAAGACGTTCATGGAGGTAGTTATAAATTTACAATTTGTGTGAAGACTTAAATATATATATAGGGTTGCATCAAAACAGTCTTTATTAAAACATTAGGTATTCAGATACAGAATTAAGGATCAACCAACAAACAAAATAAGACGAGTAGTAAATATCTACCAGGACAATTTCTGTCAATCCTGCCCTTGTAAAAAACACAGACCTACGTCTAGTTCAAACAATCGAAGACGTAGATTTTGTATGTTTAAAGTAAATCATTGACATTGTTAACGTTCTGCCAGTTTTATTTAAGGCTGCACTTCTATAGGCCTATAATCGTTTCCTATTCTTTTCTGTGTTCTACAGAAACCATTCATAATCCAATTAAATGCTATGATGTCGTTTACATAAGTTACTATCAATGAAACTTCATGTCAAAAAACTACAATGGTCACGTGTTGTATTAATAGAAATATACACGAGATCCATAACGCAATATGATATTCCGTCCCGAACAACAATGAATCTATCTGCAGGCCTTTCTGCAAAACTAAAATTATTTGCTTCTTATTACTGTATGGAACTCATAAAATATTTGTCAAAAAAGCGAACAACGTGATGAGAGAAATGCAGTCAAACCAAAATATAAATATAAAACATTTTCCCTAGAATAAAACTCTGAAATTACGTATTTCCAGATTACACATCAACAATACACACGGAAATTGCCGAATAAAACAGTCTCTTCATCTCTTTCTTTCCCAACTTCTATAAAGGACCCCTACTGTAACACTTGAATAACAGAACAAAAAAAATCACGGTTAACTACCAGTGCGACCCTACCGGAGGTCGGTTGAACTATTTCCAAACCAGGCTTAAAATTTTAAGGGTTGAAATGTTTGCAGTGACATCTGCATTCAGAGCTTCCAAGCTTGAGATGAAGCTCCAAGCAAACAGTTTCGGTGGCAGGGTCGGCAAAAAAGGAAACACCCCCTTCAACTCTTTTCTTCTCAATCGCTTTCTCTTCAACTATTTTGAACTCTGAATTCAGCACAAGTGTGTGTTGCTGATTTTAGTACCAAGACCTGGAAGTGTTTTTTTTGTTTACTTTTACAACCCAAAATCGAATACTTCTGTCCTTCGTTTTCAGTAAGCTATAAAAGTAGGGTAAGGGGTTAAAAAGACGGGTTTGTTGGCATACGGTGGAAGTGCTGAAGGGTTGAAAAAAACTGTCCTTGACTCGATTTGACGATAAATATAGGAGCATGTATTCAAGAAGCTGGGGGTAAAAAATTTTACCTTTTAGGTATGACGGCGAGAGGGGAGAGGCACACAAAACACTGTTCTCTTCTAAAATACAAAGCACTGCCTTGAAGGTAATCGAATGGTGACCTTGGACATACTAAAGCAAGACTGAGCAAAATTTGTAGTTTCATCCCGAATTGGACATATTCCTCATTCTCTGTGTTACAGCTACGTAACAAGACCTACAAAATTAAATAAAGGCATGTCAAATAAGTAGGTTGGAATAGAAGTAAAACCAAATAAATCTGAATTTGTGTCTCTTCAGCAGAATGCTGGACAAATTCGTAATAGGCCTATAGAGACCAAATAAATCTGAATTTGTGTCTCTTAAGCAGAATGATGGACAAATTCGTAACAGGCCTATAGAGAGAGTAAATCCTTACAAAATGTGGCAAAGTCTAAATATCAGAGAAAGACATTAAAAAATGAAAATTGCATTCACGGAGATGTTAAGAGTAGATTAAATGCAGGTAATTCTTAGACCGTGCAGTTCACAATCTCTAGTATTCTCGCCTGTTATCTGAAATCGTGAAGATTAACAAACACATGAAAATAATGTACGCCCTACCAATTTTTTTTCGTGGGTGTGAAACCAGCTCCCACATTAAGCAGGTAACACAGACTGAAGCTATTCGAGTACAGAGCGATAATAAGATTATTTAGACCTGAATTCCGCCGCCTTCTGAAATATCAGCTTTTATCTCAAGAAAAACTGAGTAAGGTTCTAATGAATCTGGTCGGTAAATAAATAATTTTTACAATATATGAACACTGTTATTCCATTTTTGTCATTAAGAACCAAGTAATTTATAAGAATAACTCAATAATGAATTTTTAAAAAATTTTGATAATGATCTGTCATGATGAAAAGATATTCGCTTGACATTGTTTATTTCCGGAGTTGAAATTTTGTGTATGCTGCAATGTTTAAAAAAAGCTGCAGTGTATCTTTGGTGTGATCAATTTTGTAATAACAGATTCGTATCTGAAATAACAGAACGTAAGGATACACGAAAAATGCAAAACCTTAACATGCAACATTTGTAAATTTACGTACTCCTAACTGGAGCACAAACTCCCACTGTTGTTATCTTTACTTTAAAATTGGATATCTATTCTTGTTTTCTAGTGATCAATTTATGTTAATCCAAAAACGTTAATATTCCAACAGCCATATTCTTATTATCGCCTACACAATTTCCTAATGAGATATTATATTTCAAACACAACGCGTTTCGGTGAACAACCACATTCAAGCTGTTTCCATAATCATTTAAATTGTTTTTACAAACGTATTGACATAATATCCAATGTTTTTCGATGACTTCTTCAAATAATCCTATTCAAGTTAATATAACATTTTTCTGACATTTATTCCTTAAAATTTAAAAGCAAAGTTTACTGTTATTTGTACAATGATGTCTTCAAAGTTGAAAGTGAGAAAAAAGTTCAAATCTCCCTTTTTTGGATAAAAATATGTAAACTGTGATTTAAATTTTAAAACTTACTTTTCAGTATTCCGCTATGTGAATACTACTTTTTACAGCGAGTTTTTATATTTTTTTGGAAACAGTTATTCTTTTTCTGTAAAAGAGCTAAATAACAAACAAACCAGTCGAAACAGTTATTCTTTTTCTGTAAAAGAACTAAATAACAAAAACCCAGTATACGTACTTTTTACTTATCTTTTAATTTCTTTCTATAATGTTTATTATATGTGTTACTAAGCTGTATACAGTACGGAACACCGAACACAGAGTCATGACAAAGACTGTGGGAGGAACTGATTGGATAACAGCTCTAATAAAATGCGAAATACTAACGCAATTATTTTAAAAACTAATTAAAGGAATTTTTGCGTATTACATACTCGTGTCAAAGTCTTCTATTCAAGCCTCGGTTACCAGGCGAGCTTTCCGCACAAACTTTTTCACGATTTCCCCCAGTGCTGTATTAAAGTCTTTATTTTCATATCTCAAATAACATTTCAAAGCTGTCACATCATTATTCGTTCAACAACGAATACAGGTTCAAGAGCTAACAAACAGACGTTTTAACCCTCTGAAGCATTAATCTTATCCAAATAACATTTTAAAATTCAATTTCTACTTCAAAGAAAACACAATACGCCTCTATTATAAAAAGAAAATTTGTTAATTCTGTAAAGGGAATGAATTGCTGTTTACTCTCAGAATCGTAAGAAACCCGTTCACTGAAGTTTTAGCAGATGGTACTCGCATGGTACCACTGTGCTTACAGACTTAATTCCGTATCAGTCCTACCTATTGCAATGTTATCAAAGTATTATGTCAAGAGTGGTCTTTGTTACTTTCATTGTAGACCTACAGTAGGAAATCAGGCAGTGTGCCTAATCCCTCTCTCCCGCCCTCTCTCTCGATATCCTTTACACAGAGCGGTCAGAGGATAAGAAGTCCTTCTGTGGCCTTGAAACACGAAAATTGGTGACAGATACTATCGTTATAATACTGTGAAATGTTTAATATGGCTGCTACAACGACAAAATGCACTGACAACTATAGTCCGAATATTTTTGTCAGAGGCTGTGAAAACTACAGAAATTTAAAAAGAAAATGAGAATCCAGAGCTTCGGAGGACGGTAAAACACTGTTGTTGACAAACTGCGTTTTGGCCTCCAGCTGAGTAGCCTTTAACATGTGCTGATCTTCAGGAGATCTGTGAACATATTCGGAATAACTGAAGAGTCATCGTTGATGAAGCTGCATCTGTAATGAGCACAGATTTTGGAAATACGGAGTGTAACAGTGGCTTAAGCTCCAACCAAAAAAAGACTAATTTTGATGATACAAAAATAATGTTGTAGAAAAGCATTTAAAAACCTGGGCGGTTACGTAGACATAGACCTGCCCATTATGCAATTATTTTGTAAAAATTTACAATCAAATTGCCTTTAATTTTCATATGCCTTCGTAATAAGTTTTTTTTCAGCGAAAGAGATAATAGGCTAAGCAAGTCAATAATATTTGGTAAAATGTACTGAGGACTGAATTGCATCTTGGACATATATTGATTCGGATTTGCCTCAGAAAAGGATTTTAATTAAAGTTTTTAAAAAAATGAATTTCTTACATCTAACAGAATATCTGCATTAAGGCTCCATCGACAAGTATAATAGATTTATACGAGCATCACTGAAAGCTTCTGAGATTAATCTGCCTTCTAGTAATCGATGTACAAAGAATGGTGGACGAAAGTCTGGAGTAAAGGAAAAGAATTTTGACAATACAGATGCATTTGCATTCATTCAGACGTCCTCGCGATTTTATCCTTGCGACGGTCTGAACCCTCGTTCAACGCGTTCTACAAAATAAGTAAAAGGATTCATAATTTTAGGATTAATTATGAAATGGGCCAGACCACGAGGCCTAAGTCGTAAACAGAATTTTATAATAGATGAATGAAGAAATTATAATGCAAGAACTTTAATCATTTTCACTCTTCATTAAATATTGTTATTACCGCGGTCAAACCATATAGAGTGAGATGAATAGGGCGTGTACACCGCATGGAAACATGAAAGTAAGGTCTAAATACAAATTACGGTCATAAAACGTAAAGGAAAAAGGCAACGTTTTTAAGCAAATGTGTAAGTGGGAGGATAAATATTGTAATGGATCACAAAGAAATAGAATAAAAGGGTGTAATCTGGATCATCAGCTTAAGGATGTAGTCCAGTGGCGGGTTAATGACTGTAGGGTAATCGACGTCCGAAAAAGATAGTGTACTCTTTGATCAACTGAGCGACTGTAATCTTCTCAAGAAGTTAGTAGGCCTGTAAGAAAATGTGTTGTCATTGAGCTGTTATAGAATAACTTGAAAAGCCCAAAACTTCAGTCAGGTGTACCCATCTTCCACCTATCACGCGTTTGTACTTAGAGGCTCTTGATCATTAGTGTCGCAGCTATTACGAGGCGAGAAATGGCGGCATCTAATGACAATAATCAACAAGATCACTCCATGAGGAGAGCTTGGCTTAGGGTAAGGAGTAATCTCGGTAATGAGTGGTGGAATGTAAGCACATGTCTTGATATAATGCTCGTGAACTGAAAACGTGCTTCACTGCGTACGTTCCTACTTTCCTTATAGTTTTAGGACTCGGATACTAGGAAAAATTGTAGATTTAGAACCGGTGATTATACAGGGCAAATGACAGATCTGTATGGAGAAATTATCTACAGACCCATAATTCCGTTTTATAGAAGGAAATGGGCCAGAATATACAAATCATGGTACCGAAAAATCAACACTTTAATTCGCTAAATAAAATATAATTCGTAGTGACAAGCAATCGATTAACAGCTGTGTTAAAATCATGAAAAACCGAAAAGTTAGAAGCTAGAGAAGAACATAAACTCTTAAAAAATTAAAGGAAAATTTGCAGAACATAATTGATTTTACCAGGAAGCTTT
>NW_019059844.1:975033-989749 GCF_000696155.1 Zootermopsis nevadensis | reverse complement strand
CTGCGGAAATGTATCTCTAAACGCATTCTGTCTACCTGAGTATGAACGAGATCCCAGTTAGTGTTCGACAGTAACAGTCTTTGCACTTGTGAGAAAGACATCTTTGCATTTCGAAATTTGAAACATACCTGAGGAAATGGAGCGAACAGGTTGTAGCATGACGTGACCTGAGTAGGCTCTTGCACAGTCACAGCGGCACTGTGTGTAAATTATTCCCATCGAACCGTATTAGATTACAACCATCGAACCATCAATAAGTATTTTAATATGGGTTGCGTGTCTTTTTGATCACCATGAAGTAACAAGCGATGTGTAAAAATTCGCTAAGAGGACATTTTTTAGCACGCAAGCAGAAGTAATTGAATTTTACACAAACCCTCAAAATCCTTCAGACTTTTAGAAATACATTCAATCCACAGTATTTATCTCTATTAATTTTTAAGAGCATGGATGACGTACTATTTCATTCTCGATAAAAGTTTCGGAGTGTTTGTGATAATGCTAAATTAACAGAAACAAACAACAATAGTAATAATTCTGAACCTATTAATTCAGCGATGCTTCTCATGTTTGATACAACGGATTTGATTTCTGTCCCACACGCCTCTTGTATCACTGATGATTTTATTGTTGTTATAACTATAACAGCAATAAAATATAAATAATAATATATGTTGAAATCATATTAATCAGGACACGTGCAAGAAAGAACTGACAGCTGGTAGGTTCCAAGATATTACCATAGCAAGCCGCTGACATTACTCTGGCTGTGATGGGCGGTACCAAATCTACCATTCCAAAGAGCAGGTCGATAATTCAATATGGCTGCCTCCATGTTCCTCTTACTAGCCAGTAGTAGGCTTCCCGCCCGTCCTACATTGCCTTCAGCTACACAGGTTTTTTCATAGCGTCCTCAGCATTATATTTAAATTATGCAGTATTCGATCTGATCGATGAGGTTGATGCACGCCAGTTGAAGTAACCGAAATTTATCACGTCGATAAGATTATTTTCTATTTAACGATACGTCAGCTTCGAAATCTTCCGCAGCCAGCAACGAGGTAAGACATGTAACATTCCACCATACGTTTTAGGTTATTTCTCTTACTGATAGATTTTAAGGCAGGTCACAACCAACAAAAATAACTATCATATCGCATTTCATAGTTTCACACTGATTGAATCGAAGGTAAACATTTAATAAACAGTCATCTGGAGATGGGAGCACGGCCAACTATCAAAACATCATTAGCATCAAATATATCTCAGAAAACAGAAAATATGCAATTAATTCGATTTCAATACAATTTGCCATGAATACTCTTCAAGCTTATATTTAAAGTTTTAACACGTTAGAATTACTACGGGCAAGTAATTATTTACCGTTTTGTCGAGAATAATGTCAATTAAACTCATATTAAGATTTATATAACGACAACACCAATCATCCAGTAGCTTTAATGTTCAATTTACAATTGAATTCTGCATAATCAGAGACTCGCAAACGAAGGTTGATCATAAATTATTTTGATAGTTCCATTCCCTGTGGCCGAAGGATGTGACTGTTGACTGCTGAATGCCAGTGTTACCGCTGATGACTCTGGTCTTTACACAAGGACATGGCCTTTTCAAAGGCATTCAACGCATGTCCCAAAAATTACTCTTTCATTGTTTCTTGTTACGCAATGAGCTAAATTAGTAATTACTTTGTGATGATACAAGCTGTTTCCATTTCTTCAGTGAACAAATTTTCTACTCCATTCACTCAACATAAGTAGCACGACACAGTATAAATATTAAATATCAGTTTCATTCTACACTACACGTTTTGGCTCAAGTGCTATCTTCAGGTGTAAAACATTATCTTAAGCAAGATTGTGAATACAAATTCTACATAAAGTTATAGTGTCGATTGCGTTAAACAGTAATGATCAGGAATAAAATGTGTTTAGAATAAAAATGAAAATAATCATGTAGTTTAGAACAAACCAGTCACTCAACTGATACAGATACTGTGTTTTCTGCGTGTTTGACGGTGTACTATCGTTGTGTCATACCACCGCAGAAACGCAGCTGGTATAAGGCGTGTAGTATGAATGTAAAACAGATCAAATTCGTACTACAGGGTATATGGCTGCGTGTGAATATGAGTAATTTCGTATTGATTGCGAATATAATTACTTGTTCTTCATTGTTTGTCTTTAAAAAATTAATTCTAATGCCCCATAACGGATTATAAAATGTTGGGAAATCCGTTAAAGTTATTTTGGGATTATTTTAAAAATTCCGTACATGGCAAACGTGTGAACTAAACGAGACTTGTAGAACCTCCTGAGCGTTCCAAGTTAGGGACCACGTGATTTCGTTGAAAATGGCCACGATAGGAATAGCTGCTCACGAATTTCATTCAGTTAGCACGTATCAAATTTTCGACGTAGGCTACATTTAAAATATTACACATGAACCTTTTCCGTACAGCTTAGTGACATTTACATAAGGTTGTAAAACTTCGGTTGTGGGAAAATTCACATGTCTACTTCAAGTGTGAACATGTCCGGAACCTATTTTGAGTTTATATCATTTCGATGCACATTTAAAACAAATTAAACTAGGTCTATAATTTTACTTGCTGTAATAGATAGTCTTTCGCATTGGCAGAAGAAGGCTGATTGAGAACATTTGAGAACAGGATGTTGAGGGGGGTAATTGGACGTAAGAAAGAAAATACTATAAGATGAAGAACTTTGTAATTTGTGCTCTCTGCCAGATATTATGAGGATAATCATACGAAGGAGGGTGAGATGATAAGGGATTGAAGCATGGGGACTTGAGAAACGCTGATGAAACCTTAGTTGGATATCCTGAATATTGTTCTTCCTACACACGTACAGGTATACCTGTCAGGTATGCCTCAACGTGTAGATGATAGAACTGAACAGTGTGTAGCCGGCTTAACAGACCAACAGGAGGACTCGGACGTACCTTGGAAGATAACACTGAAACAGGTCTTGGAAACAGAATGGGAGGTATGGACTGGATTCATCTGGGGCCGTTGGCGATTTCTTAAGAACACAATATTATTTACGCTTCCATAAAAGGCGGAGGATTTCTTGACCAGCTTAACGACTGTTAGTTTCTCAAGAAGGACTCTAATCAATGGATTTAGTTCGTCATTAGGCCAACGAATTAGTGACCACTGTAACTTGAAAACTAATAAAAAGTCGAATTTACATGACCTCATAGGAGTTCATGTATACATGAACTTTGGCGTGAAAAATATAAAACCACTCAAACAGCTTTTTTCAGATAAACAAGTCATCAGGTCTCTCTTCTAATTACTTTAAATTATGGCTGTACAATATTTTTTCAATTAACTTATACCAGCCAATGTCTGTATTTTTATAATGCTAAAGTGTGTTAAAGTGCCATCCAAAACCGTATTAGGTCTATAAAGTTATATTCAGACATATTTGAACATTTGATTTTTGACATAAAATATTCTAATTGGATAGAGTAATTGATTTCAGTGACTGTCAATATGTGGTTCTGAATGTGAAAAAGTGGTACCTAGCAGTACTACATTCAAATTCTAAGTGTTGTAGTCAGCGCGACTTAATTTTCTACCCGGGACACATTATTACGAGAAATCAACTGACACACTCACAAATTAGACATGAACATAGCTACCCTTGGTTCACTGGTATACATTACAATCGCTAAATAAATTTATTGTTACGATGGGATAAAACTGTCTCTGTGGAACTTAGTCATTGACGGGTACATTGTCCATCCCCCAGATGATATATGAGCACTGATAGAATGAATCGGAGAAAAACGTGCCACAGTGCCCCGGGCGCCAACTCGGGCCTTCAAGGTGAGAAGCCAGCGACAAACGGCCTACCTATACTTTCATTGTTGAAACTTGTTGAATCGTTAACAAAATATACAGTGAATTATCGGTATTGTAACACATTTCAGATTTTAAATGTTAAGTACTTTACGTTCTACGTCTAACTGAAAGTGAAGTTAAGAATTGCTACTGAGCATCGGGGAAGGCCCAATGGCGACCTCTCGTAAACGCAAAAATGAATCTTTGGGTTTCATAAAATTTGCAAACTTCTTCACCAGCTGAACTACTGTTAGTTTCTCAATAAAGACTGGTTAGTAGTACCTGAGGAATAAGAACAATCAGTGTTTATGGTAGAAAGCAAAATACTTACTATTTTTAAAGTACAGATGCAAAAACTGTAGGTACGAATAAATGGTGTTCGTAGTCAAAACACTTGACAGTCGGCTCTTCAACATCGGATCAGCAGAGAGGCACAGGTTTCAAAGATGCACAGCTAGGAAAGGAAGTGCGAGAAAGGAACTTAACTTGTTTATTTGATGGCGCCATAAAATCTGTCTTTATGATCTCTTCTGGCCAGCACGCGCCAGTTCTTTCAGAAAAAGTAACAGACCACCCCCTCCCAACTTCTTCCTTTTCTTTCGTACATAAAGAAGGATTCAAAAACCCATCAAACGTACATAAATCATGGAGATACCGTTCATAAAATACCAATGTGCCAAGCACACATACCCAAGCATTCTTATAAACTTGGTGACTTGCTTCGAAGACACCTTATTCCAGCTGTTTATTTATAAATTAAATTAAAATCGATGCTATTACCTTTACGAGCTTATTAAAACTGGCAGGAAGGAAGACTCAAATTCATCCGAATCCATTTTAGGATTACAAATGCATAACCGATTGAACCTTTACACCCCATTGGTGACTTTATTTACCACCTGTTATAATAATTAGTAACACTGCATTTTGCACGTAAAGGGTTTCTTGTAAGATTCAAATAAATTTATTGTTTCGATGGGATGAAACTGTCTCTGTGGAACTTAGTCATTGACGGGTACATTGTCCATCCCCCAGATGATATATGAGCACTGATAGAATGAATCGGAGAAAAACGTGCCACAGTGCCCCGGGCGCCAACTCGGGCCTTCAAGGTGAGAAGCCAGCGACAAACGGCCTACCTATACTTTCATTGTTGAAACTTGTTGAATCGTTAACAAAATATACAGTGAATTATCGGTATTGTAACACATTTCAGATTTTAAATGTTAAGTACTTTACGTTCTACGTCTAACTGAAAGTGAAGTTAAGAATTGCTACTGAGCATCGGGGAAGGCCCAATGGCGACCTCTCGTAAACGCAACAATGAATCTTTGGGTTTCATAAAATTTGCAAACTTCTTCACCAGCTGAACTACTGTTAGTTTCTCAATAAAGACTGGTTAGTAGTACCTGAGGAATAAGAACAATCAGTGTTTATGGTAGAAAGCAAAATACTTACTATTTTTAAAGTACAGATGCAAAAACTGTAGGTACGAATAAATGGTGTTCGTAGTCAAAACACTTGACAGTCGGCTCTTCAACATCGGATCAGCAGAGAGGCACAGGTTTCAAAGATGCACAGCTAGGAAAGGAAGTGCGAGAAAGGAACTTAACTTGTTTATTTGATGGCGCCATAAAATCTGTCTTTATGATCTCTTCTGGCCAGCACGCGCCAGTTCTTTCAGAAAAAGTAACAGACCACCCCCTCCCAACTTCTTCCTTTTCTTTCGTACATAAAGAAGGATTCAAAAACCCATCAAACGTACATAAATCATGGAGATACCGTTCATAAAATACCAATGTGCCAAGCACACATACCCAAGCATTCTTATAAACTTGGTGACTTGCTTCGAAGACACCTTATTCCAGCTGTTTATTTATAAATTAAATTAAAATCGATGCTATTACCTTTACGAGCTTATTAAAACTGGCAGGAAGGAAGACTCAAATTCATCCGAATCCATTTTAGGATTACAAATGCATAACCGATTGAACCTTTACACCCCATTGGTGACTTTATTTACCACCTGTTATAATAATTAGTAACACTGCATTTTGCACGTAAAGGGTTTCTTGTAAGATTCAGAGATTAATTCCTTAAACAGCGTTAAGCAGTTGCTCTTTGTAATGGTAAATAGTTGTGTTTTCTCTGCGAAACGGACTGGATTCTTATCTTTTATTCACATAAATTTCGGCTTAGAAGGGTTGTAGATAAGTTGAGTGGATTTAAATTATATAAAATAGAAATGACTTTTTATTGGACAAATATATTGTTACATTAAATTTATTTTTTAAATTCAGATTTAAATATTACGCAAACTACGTCTTTTAATTATGACTTTTTTTCGGGATTTTGAGGCCGTGCAGACTCATCTGGCGATAAAAAATTAATAGTAAAAGATGACATCAGTTACCTTAGTTAGATAACTTTAGTTTTCAACAATGCAAATCACGTAATAAAAATGTTTAAGTAACAAAAAGGCAATATAAGGCACATCAACTGAGTAGCAGCGTACTGCTCCCGTACACACGAATCCTCGTCTAGTGTTTCTTCTTTCACGCAGCCATCAACTTGTTTTCTTTTACGCTATGCAAAGAAGTACTTTGCCAAAGTTGTGTACTTTCCGAAAATCTTTCATCACTCATCATTTTATAGCCCCAACACAAGTGCCGCTAGTGTTGATCACACCTCACAAAACTGTTCGTCCGCCATGTTGGTATTGCCGATTCAAAGGAATTGTAAATTATGATTTTGAATTTGTACTAATCAGCATAACGTCCATACCAAATTTCATCCAAAACCTTCCAGCGGTTTTCGAGTTGAATCTTGCGGACAGACAGTCATGACAGGCGTTCATTTCATCTCACAGGCCGGAGAGATTACCGAGAACTGACTTTGCATTACGGAATTACTAAATCAGATTTTACTTAATATATCTTCAACAAACAGTAATGTCATGAAGCATCAAATGACGGCGTTCTAAGAGTTAGAAGGAAATGTACACTGTTCTTGAATATAAAAGGCATTAATCTGGAAGGACAAAAGAATAGTAATATAGGATGGACAAGGCATATTTGTTATAAATTTAAATTTCATCTCTTGATTCACTGATTTATATATTATTTAATGACGAGTTACCAGCTAACAAAGCGTCGAATAAGGCGAGTTAATCTTGAATGGTGAATAGATTAGAATCTGGAAGGAGATAATTGTGACCCATGTCTAAGTTGTAACCTGGCATTTGCATAGAGACTGAATAAATGCACGAGAAAATGCAGCCAGAAAAGCCGATAACCTGCCAGAGACTGGAACACAAGTCACGTGTATTATTTTTTCCCCAGCCTCCGCGTTATCATCTCATGACGCAATTTTCTTTAACTGGAAGTGTCACTACATATTTATCAATTTCCAAGTTTTAATTTGGGTCCGCAGACTACATAATAATCGAGGGCCAACAGTTGCAAACCAAAGGATGATTCTCCCTTACACGCAGAATAATGCTGTCGCTATCCTCAGTTAATGGACACAGTTGATATCCTCACACCCAGTTTCTTTGAGGCACATTTTAATATTATCTTCTCGTCTACACCTAGGTTTTCCAACTGGTTTCTGCCCAATTTTTTCCCGGTCCCTGTTATAACCTCATATGCACGTGCCTCGTGTCCATTATGCGTAAAAGTGATGAATAAATCTTCCATTAAGCAAAACGAAAATAACGATCATGAAGAACGAACAGTCACATCAGGTGCTGACTTTGGCTGTGTTTAGATGACGAAACACCGGACAGGAAGTGGACATACAAGACAGCATAGGACGTTGAACTTCTCATCAAGGACTCTCCTGTCGCTAAAGAATTCCATGGCTTTACTATCAGAGTTGCTTTTACCCTTTTTTATGGCCATGCAGTTTATTGTGGGTACAGGAACGATAAGAATTGGCAGCATAGACAGGAT
Organism: Zootermopsis nevadensis; assembly: GCF_000696155.1. The sequence goes on along the minus strand of NW_019059844.1, from coordinate 981,907 downwards.
TCTACTGTGCATTCTGGGCTAACAGACCTTCGACTTTTTCTCACAAAAACTGTTATAATATTATAATAAAAGAAAAGGATGAAAACTGTTATGTAGTAACATGAAATACGCACCAAAGAGAGGATATTGCACAACAAACTTCAAGGTTGAACCCTTTTTCTGCTTTGGCCGGGAAGGGTAAATAAAGGGTTGTATCTGTTGTTTCATTGAAGGTCAAGTCACGGGCAGCCCTTCCGGTTCAGCTGCTTTCATATGGAGTGAGTCTGTCTTACACGAACTCAAAATGGTAGGGCATGAAACATATCCTAACTGGATTTTTCTTTTGCTTGCAAAATGCGTGTTCTGTGTGCGATAAAATAGATGAATTATTTAGTTTCAGAACTTAGCAAATAATACTTTGTGAATATGGCTGTTTTCTGGATTGTACCGTCGCGTAGTCTGGTAGACGTTTGCCGACGTTTCAGAGGTCATTGATGCTTCCATTCCCTTTATTTGACTAGGTTCCTCGTTCATCTCAAGTCACACTTCAGAAAATTCAGCTGACAGCCTACTGAACTAGAAAAATTAATTTGAGACAGTGACAGTCCACGTCATCCGCATGTTTCAAATTACAGAACTGATGGTCAGATTTTTATAAAATTTGAAAGGAACGTTATACCAATGAAATGCACTGCAATCTCGCGCATTTTTGTTTCCTTCAGTCAGTAATAACAATATGGCGGGCAAATAAATTTGAGTACAGAAGCGACCTTGTGCCACTTAATGTCGGATCCTATGTTAACAGATCTTCGGGGAAAAAGCAACATTTGTTAACGTCGTTTTTAAAGTGTAAAACAACAGTGAGTGCATTTAATGCTGCCGGCACAGAAACAAACAATAACCAGAATCAACATAATCAGTACATGAATTGGTGTCTAGATGAGAGTCTAAAACATGTCGTGAGTGCAATGATTATTGGTATTGGACAATGAATGAATTAAATAAACCTGATACAGGGACAAACAGGATTTAGCGTCGTAAGAATACAACATGGTGGCTGCTTGAAATTTGTATTTTGATGGCAATAACTAATAAAAGTTGCAGTTATGAATGGAGATAACTCATAATCACATGAAAACTCTGTATGTAATTAGGCTACTATTAATAATTCAGTAGTTAAAAGTATGGTGACGGTGTAAGACTTTGAGAGAAATTCAACTGACACTATGTCATCTTATCAGCAATGAGTGATGATAAATAAATGAACAAAGAACAGAAAAAGCACAGCAGGAAAAAAAATCTTTAAAACGTACGTTCACGTTCTTTTGTGATTGTAAGAGTCGAAACTTCTGTAGTTGAATCGAATTTATATCTTGTCTACGTCACTAGATTTGGAGTAGAATAAACAAATACATATACTGTGTAAACCAGAAACATTACCGACAAAGGAAAAGAGACAGGAAGCTACTAAGTACTGTCGCTGGGAAGTAATTTCTAAAGTGTGGACAGTATATGCTTCCTTATTTGCTACCCCTCCTCTAACGGATCTCGAGCGCACACATTTGTCCCGACTATATTACGTAAACTTAACTGATCCGGTTTTTGTCTATTTATTGTTTACTTTATGCGAAAGATTTGAATGTCCTCCTTAATGCTATTTGAAACAGCTAGGAGCATTCGGAATGGCAAGTTCCATAGAATGCACCTCTGAGCGTGTATAACAGTATACAAATTTCAGCTTTGTAAACTTCTTTTCATTTAAAGACACTGCATTAGTAGTAACGTTAATATTTATTGCTGAAATTCCACTAACAGTACAGGTAATATGCTAACAGGTGTCATGGCAAGTTATTTTGAGTGATCGTACTCAAACACATTCAGATGAGGAAGGCCAATGTTTCTAAGCTATATGACTCGTGAATAGCACGTAAATGGTTAGAAAGCTGAGTAAACTATTCACGTGTAAGTTTATATAGACTTACAAACAATGTTTGGAGAATGTTAATCCCCCGAGGAATGTGTAAAGACAAGTAATTAAATTAAACAGAACCCGGGAAATGGAGAGCGGGGGAGTTCTGTTTTCTTGTCACTCAACTTGGTCAACGTTATGCAGTCTTTATTTGTAGATACTCAAGTTCCAATTACGTTAAAAGCTTTGTCAGCACTTCCACTGCAGTTTTAGTTAGTTAAAGCCATGATAATGAGAAACATGATGCAATATTTCTTTGAGGAGGATGTTGGAAGCGTGTGACACGGGCAATCGACTATCGTAACGACATGTGTAGACTACTGTTTCAAAATCTACAAAAGTCTGCTCCAAGTTGAAAAGAAATATATCTGAAAAGCAGTTAATTGCGAACTGAAACTTTATAATATCGGGTATTTGGAATTCTTTAACGGCGTATAAAGTTGAGTAGTAACAAACAGGTAAGTCGATAACTTAGGATTCTATTACCGTTCAGAACTCTGATGAGATCCAGAAGAAAGCAAGTCCCTTAACAAATCCCAGGCGAACAAAATGTTACAGGTTCATACAACAGATACAAACTTCTATTTCAGTAGACTCTACGTGTATTCTATAAATGTAAACTCTAAATCGTACCATAAGTCTATATATAACCGCCTGAAACGCTGCAGAACATTTAAGGATGTGCAAATATCAAACTGAACGTCCTTACACACACTTCTTTATTTCCCCCACTTCCCGTCTTTCATTTCTTCAGTTAAACGTTTAAAGCTCAGTGGTAACTATTTGTACCACCTGCCTATAAATACGTAACCCTGAACTTTTCACACAAAATGTATTTATAAATTTTGTATGACTTTCAGAGTAAACAGCGATCATTCCCCTAAATAGCATTGACAAGCTGGTCTTTGTAATGGAGAAATGTTGTGTTTTCTTTTAGGTAGAGACTTGAAGCTCATATATTATTTACACGAGTTTGGCTTTAACATCGCTATAATTTCTGCACTTACAAACGATTTGCCTTCATTTCAACCATCCTTTACCAAAAGGACGAACTGGCACTGCCTGGGAATCTTCATAACCGACATTTATAATCCCCTCCCATTACTTTTCATTTTCTATCTCCCTCACATATTTATTCTTTAGGATTTTTGAAGTAATCACTAATGATTTTACATTCCGCAATCGACAGAAAAATGTAAATTTTCAACCCATAACATAATAAAGAGGTTAATGTTCTCCTGTAATGTGACGAAGACCACGTCATGAAGGCATTGGGAAATAGAAACCAAACAGCTGACAATATACATGTTCTTTATTATTCTTCAGTTTCGCTTTCATTTGAAGTCCAAAACTCACTAGATACGAAGTTTGACAGTATTCAGAGCCCTTCTGAATTTGATTGGTTCATATATTATTTAGGGTCGAAGTTAGTGAGATGATTTTCTGCATAATTAAATCAACTGTATATGATGGTATTTGCCTGAAATATACATCACAAAATACTGAATCAGGATAGTCGCATCACAGCCCAAATGCGAATGGCACACCCCGTGTTAAGGCAGGCCTAAAGCGGTGGCGCTGGAGCTGACCCACTTGTGTCTTAGGCCTACATGGCGACGAAAATAAAACTTTCAAAACACTTCCAACACTTTAGTGATTTAATCATCCGAGATAAAAGATTACCTACTTGACTAACAACAAACTGGTAACTGTACAAAATGTCTGCCTTCTGGAATGTTGCGCCGTATAGTTCCGCAAAAGATTACTAACATTTCGGAAGTGCTTGTCACCTCCATATTCAGGGAGACGATAGCTGTCTTAGTAGATTTATTGTTTCGTTCTTATTTTTTTCGTAATCTCGATCTCTCTGTTGATAAAGGAAGCAAGTGACTCTGAAACACTAATAAACGTGTGCTATAATACAAGACGCTGCACACCACAGAGTCATTTTTGTAGTCGCTGTTGTAAAAACCTGAATTGTACCCAGTAACTCATGGAATATAATCTGTATACATGCATTAATAGCTGCTTAGTTGGTCAAAAATACATATCTTTTATATTTGTAAATTTCACCAAATATTACTAAAATGATCACATCAGTAGAAGGAAATGAGCGTGGTGTGTAATAACCTACTCCAGCAGGTCATCAGAAGTATATCTAAAATTTTTGTTGAAAAAATTTGAAGGGATATCGAAGCGTAGATGGTATAATATTAAAAGTAATCTTAGGGTGTGACTGCAAGCATTCAAAAGGCTCATAATAAAGGCCAATGGGGAAATTTATTTAATAAGTGACTATAAGCTTCTCAAGAAAGACATTACTTGTTGGAGTTACTTACATCATCTATTCAAAACTTCCCCCGCTTTTATAGAAACCGAAAGTTGGCATTAATAATAATGATAATAAAATATTTGGCCAACAACAACAACATCAGGGAACTTCAGAAAACTGCCATTTTAGGATCTTCATACATCATTCGAAAGACGCTGTCGTAAAATATGTAGTCATCCCTCACAATAAAACTATATAATACATGTAACACATATTAAAAACAAAAAGTATTTCGGAAATAGCTGCTGCATTATGTACATCAGGGGCAAGATTTGTATTGGGTACATAGAAGTAAATACCCTATAAAGTGGTGAGTAAATGGAATAATAATAATAATAATAGCAGCAACAATAACATTAACAATAACAACAGTAAATGAAACTTGTCTCTTATTTGATATAGCAATACCAACCGATAGAAATGTAATTACGAAAGACGCGGAGAAGATATTTAAATACAAGGACCTTCTCATTGAAATACATTGGATGTGGAAAGTAAAAGAAAAGTAATTCCAATAATTATAGGGGCAACTGAAACTGTCTCCAGGTCACTCAAAAAATATTTGGCCAACATCCCGGGCGAACACGGCATCAGGGAACTTCAGAAAACTGCCACTCTAGGAACATCATACGTCATTTGAAAGACGCTGATGTAAAAAATGCAATAATGCCTCACACGAAATCTGTATAATGCATATAATACATATTAAGAAACAAAATGTGTTTCAGAAATAGCTGCTGTCTCAAGTACATACTAGAAGCAAATACCCAGCAAAATGGAGAATAAACGGAATAATAACAACAAATAATAATAGGCTAATAATAACACACACATGCAGAGGTCATCAGAGTTTACGGCTATGGACTGGATAATCAGTGGAGACCACGGATTTTTATTTTTAGCACCAGCTGTGGGGCTCAAAGAGCAAATCCAGTGAATAGTAACTTTCTAAAGTACGAAGATGTGCAGGTACCAATGGGCTTAGAAAGCATAATAACTCTTCTCCAGGATGTGAATGATCCTGAAACTTTCATGAGGTGCAGGCTGTATTATGGTACAACAGCTGTTAGCTGCATACTTTTCTGGATCGTTGCTGAGTGCCAGTGTGTTTAGATTCTATTATTGCCCCAGGTCACGGTTTTTAAAATTAGGAAAATGACACTGTCCGATGCCCGCCAATAGACCTAGTAGGACATAATGTTTGGTGATCCCCAGAAGCAGTTTGAACAAAGTGAATACAGGTCTATTTATTGCGCAATTATAGGCCTAATATGAACAACAATGTATTTTATTCCTTCGTAGCTCTAATATCTGAAATAATAGACTGAAAGCCAATTCCTGCTTTACGCTGCCCGTCTTTCGCGAACAATTTGCGACCAGCCTTTAAAGAAATGCAAAGGAAATTTCAGAAATGGTCAGCGTTTGATGGCATTCTGAAGTTAAAAAAGGAAAGGGTAAAGAAACATTTTCTACAAGGTCTCTCTAAAAAAAAGGGTAAAGCACGCGGAATTTACTGATTATGGGGGAGGACCAACCTTGTAGTGTGCTGAAGATTCTTTCACGCTGTGTTTTAGTCGGTTAAGAAGGGTTGTCAGTGCCTGTTAAGAAGTGAAGGCAGGGTTTGAAAATACAGTTCTAAGGGAGTAAAAAGGGGTGTTTCAAGGTTTTTATGTAGCGGTTAACTGTTATGGAGGACATATGGGAATATAAATTCAAGATGTGTTTTGAGAGTGCACGTTCAGCACAGTGCTTGCTATGTCGTGTTTTAGAGTGGAGTGACATGTACTTTGTTAGCTGCGGATCGTATAACGGCCTGAAGAGGATTCGTCCGAGAAGACCACGATTTACTAAATGGCACAGATTTTGGTACGTAGACGTACTAAATAAACAAGTTGACTTGTAACTAGAAACTGCATTTCAGTTTCATGACTGATATAGATTAGTTATTTCGTTTGTGGCTTAAGTAAATTTCTGTATCTACTATGAGCGGTCATTTCTTTGCTGGTGGCTGTAAACAGTAAATTCGTTTCTTGATCTACAGTCGAAATTTCAACTCTAATATTGAAGAGTTATTAATACCTACACATGGCGCTGTTGTTAATCTAGGCTAATTAACTAATAGTTACAATTTCATGACATCGACACTTGCATATTATAGTCAAAAACTTAGTGATTTTTCTGATCTAAACAACTTCTGCTAACGAATGCGAAGTATATCTCAGATAGGCCTAAAATCTAACAGAAATCGAAGGAAATATGACGTTTTTACAACACGACATAGACAACCTAATGTATGTATATTTCGCCACTTGCTTCAATTGAAACTCATTTATTAACGTTATACACAGGTTTTGTTGTGTCATGTAAGATTTATCTATACTGTTTGTGATTTTCAATCTTGTTCCATACCTGCAAATATTAACTTGAATATCCCTATAGTAAGTTCCTGCAGGCGTCTTCGATTAATTAGAAGGTTCCTTCTACCTTAGCACATTAGAATAATTATTCACAGAAGGCCCGCCATTATCTACACTGCTATTTACAAAATTTTATGAGATATTGACCAATTCAGTTACTTAATCTTGACAGAATTC
>NW_019059844.1:960481-974992 GCF_000696155.1 Zootermopsis nevadensis | reverse complement strand
CTACTCCTCTAATATTATTAACTCAGGCCTCTAATTATTTATATAATATACTAGACTATGAGAAGGTTCTGCATTCGATTTCGTATTATTGCCCTTTAAGGCACGTTTTAATAGAGGATTATATTATAATATCAAGTATTTGTTAATGTACACAATATTACGAATTTTAAATAACTTTTGTTGAAAATTAGGCACAAAAAATTATTTCTCAATGATTTCTGACTTACAGAATGAAATGTAATCCACGCATAATTAACTTCTCAGATAATCAACAGCAATGTTCATTGCTTATACCGGATCAGCAGTCTAGATAATAACACGAAAGAGTAGAGTTTCTTCCATTCTTTCGGGTACCAAAACATAAGCTGCCAACTGTTGCAACTCAAAAAGTATGCCGTCTTTATATTACAGACATTGTACGAGATTGGTTCCATTGTTTGCTTCACGATACATTTTCATCATTTGCTTCAATATTTAAAGAAGTGAAGGTCTGTCATTTCAACATTACAATCTTTATACAATAAAATAATGTTTATGAATTTGTAAGGAAACAAACATATTTAAATTACCACAAAATAGCTCATCTGACAATTCATTCTCTGATTTTTATCGCCTTACTATATTTTACATTTCACAACAAACAGAAGTCGTTTGGGAAATGCAGTTACTTTTTCCGTTAATTCATTTAAGAAATTCACTGAAGATTTCTGTCTTCTGGGTTATTGCGCTGTGTAGTCTGGTCGATGTTAACCAACGTTTCAGAGGTCATACTGCCTCCGTCATCAGGGCGATGAATATGCCACTTCCCTGCCTATAAATCCAACTCCTCACACCCTATTGGCATATTCATCGCCAGAACCCAGAAGACAGAAATCTTCATACTCACCGCTGTGAGAACCTCAAGTCTTACAAGAAATTCACTCTTTTAACAGGGGTAAAGTGTTCATATTAAACGTGTTAGCCCGGTTAACACGAATCAAATCAGAATCATGCCAACCGAGTTAACAGCGTTAGTTGTTTTAGCCCGGCCAACCCTTTAAAAAACGAAACATGTGTTGTTGCGTCTTGTCTTCGTGTTCGAGTGGTACTCCATGCACTACAACACAGCAGAATCGGTCTGATAAAATGCATCGTTTAGCCAGCACCATCCAGAGGTTGTTAACCAGACAGCTGAGGCTTCTGCTCGCCGCGAACGCCTGTCTGGCTGGTGGTAGCAGCGAATATGCATTTTATCTGAGCGGCTCTGCTCTGTTCCAGTATTGTATTGAACCACGAAAACAAGAAAGCAAGGCACAAGGCTAGGTATTTCGTTTTTCAAAGTGTTAGCCGGGCTAACACAGCTAACACTATTAACACAGTTGACATGAAGGTTTTAAACGATGTCTATGGACGATGTTAAGTCCGTGAAGAGAAGGAGGCGGTTCCGGGGAATCGTGACAGCGTTTCCCGCTGTCTGGGAACACCGTCTTTCCACTACGCGACCACTCGGCGTGAAGCAATGGCGGCTGTCCCCTCCCAGATACACACAACAATACTTTTGGAAAACTACAATGAGGATCCTTTTCAGAAAATATAATTTTTTTCACAACCAAAGTTATTTTAAGTAATAGGCCTAAACGAATATGTTCCTTTTGTGTGAAATGCAGGCTAATTAATGGTTTCCTGCAGGGTAGTAACAAAGAATGAAACGCACAGGGCACTGCAGGAGGCTGGCTTCTCCATCCCACAAACTTTCTGTTCCTTAAATATCGATAAAAAGTATCGACATTCATGTCGGAAAATGAACCCAGATTGTCCTGTTCCAAACCAGTCACTGGCATGCGATCATCTTTAGTGCCAACTGTTTCCGAGCTGCCATGTTCGTTCATTAACGTAGACCTCGTGAAATAAGAGGCTAAATTTCAAATTTCTCACGCTCGTCTAAGAGGTATTTGGAAGTACTTACTGTAAATTAATTGTTGGCAATTGTGTTATTATTTTTAGAATACTGTTATTATTGTCTTTATTTTCTGAGGTGTGCACAGATTTGGTTATAAAAGTAACCGGCTGTGTTCTCGAAACTCTTTGATTGTCGAACAAGTGGTGTTTCATCAGAAGGTGTAAGTGTCTTGTGATGCTGTGCTACATATCCCAGAGAACATTTTTATACGGCAGAGAGGATGTTATGCTATGCTAATCCCTGAATATGCATGGTGTGTGGGATTAGGCGTGGGTATTTCCTGTTGCTGACGTTGCATTCGGCTTAATTATCTCCTCTTACAATCTCCACATTATTTATTTTTAATTTCTTGTGCCAAGCTCACATTTATTTCGAGTTGGCGCGATCATTAATGAGACTTCCAGGTCAAAAAACGTATCTTATTTGTTTTTTCTTGCTAGCCTGTAAACCAATAGGCTTATATCAGTGTGTCAGGAATAGACTTTAGCTTATAACCCAATTATTATTTCCATGCTTGATATTTGTAGTAATGCTTTATTCCCCTTAACAATTCACATTCTTCTGCATTTATGTATGTAAGCCTACGTTTGCCACATGAAGTTACGATAAAATATAATTTACTGTGGAAAATGTGAAGTATTCAATGACGTCATTTAAGCGGCGTTAAATAACATTAATACTGTACTCTGTACTATAAATCTAAAACAGTTTATAGGCTTAAAAAATCAGAATAAGGAAATTGGTAACATCAGCCATACTACGTATTACTTTCAGTGTGTTCAACGAGATTTGAGGCCATATTAAAAATTACTAGCAAACACACAGAAATCAATCTAGCTTTTTGAAGAGAGGTTCATTTTAGGCGCTATATTAGCCCGAAGCGACGAGAAGAAAGATCTTCGAATACTTTGTCCGATTCCAAATGTTAACGAAGTCGATACGGACAGGTTAGGTACTAGCCATTAAGATTAATACAAAACACGCGGTATTTACAGTGGAGAATAATAGGCGTACTGAGTTTGATATTAATATTAATGAATAGGTGGTGAGGTTGTAAAAACGATTCATTTAGCTTACGAAAGGGACCAGCGGCGAGCTCTTGTGAACACAAAAATAACATTCAAATTCCATGAAAGACGGGATGAGTGAACTCAACTTGTCAACAAAGATTCTGCTCCAAAGATATGGTTTAATTAAATAAATTATATACAATTTCACCGTGTACTAAATGAGTTAATTTATTCTACAAATGAAACAAATGTATTTTTCAAAATAAAATCTGAACAATATAAAAAATTCTTTCCTTTTATAACAGCACTGGCTTGTGTGACTCAAATTTATAATTTCGAGAGAGTTATTAAATTAAGTCTCTCATTTTCACGGTTTCTTTCTAAATAAGAATGTGACAGCGCATTGCTTGTGTAGTGGCCAGAGAAAGTCTCACTCTGTATTTCAGGAACAGATCTATAGCAATTTGAAATGCGCAGATGTTTAAATTATGCTGCAACTAGCAACGACTATTGAAATTCAACGGTAAATTCCAGATACATGGACTCATTACACATTATGCATTTGATATCGTAAGACATGTTTCTTTTGAACGAGTTTCTCTACATCCTGTTTTAAGTTAAACATTTTCAATTACATTTTTTTCACATTCGTCACATAAATTTGCGTAATAAGAACTTGACGATATTTTCTTTCTAATTTTTTAGCACCGCGTTGTAGACATTTAAGTTCTGGAACGGTATCATAAAACAGCCTTTTTAACTTTACCACTTTCTTCTACGACGCCTTTTACGATCAAAATACAATTGTTATTAATTGATGTGGCATCGCATTTTAAAACGTCATCAATCATTTACTTCTACGGAAGGAGCTTACTTTCCTGAAAATGTTTTCACTTACAACGATGATATTTAAGTGCATGCCTGAAAAGTACGACCACATTCAAATACCAACTCATATTTTTAACGGCCATATATTTTATGAATAACATTCGATAAGAATCATTTTGTCCTTTGTATTTTATTCTTCGATGCACTGTTAACGAGAAATAGGTTGGATCGCCACATAAGCATCTACTATACCAAATAAAAACAATGGAATCCATTCTTTCATGCGCCCGATAATGTTCAATTCGATGACTACTCAAGCACTGATTTCTACACCTATTAAAGAAACTGTCCTTACTGAAATGAAGAAAATATAACTTAAAACGTAATTAATTAATTAATTCCATTGAACAGAGTTTTCCATGACACAATGGACAGTCTCTTAGCAGGTTCAGACATTTTCCTACTTTAACGAAACCAAAAGTTTCATCACCGTGTTGGCAAAAGGCCTATCCTAATTCACATTCAATCAGTTCACACTCTCACACTCAATTTTTAGCAAGCGTTTACGAATGTAATTAGCGATATTTTAATTTGCTCGTAAAAGTATGCCTAATTACGATTTCTTAATCTGAGTCCCAAATATGCGAACTTACCACATTTTAGGGAGACGTACCTTAACGTTGTAGTTTTATATTTTGTCTTGGAAAAGAGACGCGTGTGTGTGTGTGTGTGGATATATATATATATATATATATATATATATATATACACACACACACACACACACACCATTTTCTCAATATCTGTAAAACAATTGTTGCAAGAGTCGTCATTCTATGATACTCTTCAAGCTCTGACACATAAAGCTTGATGTGATACACACATGAATATAAATTATATGCCTGAATAAATACGCACATAATAAAACATGGGCCAAGAAATTTATGTATATTTGTGGATGTATGTGAATGTTACCTCGTACTTTCCACAGAAAGCACCCTAGATCAAACGCATACACACACAATCCATAAATTAGGTATAAAGTACACAGAGGAGAGTGTAAGAACACAGGCGACCCCAGACCCTACAGACCCTACCCTAGAATTTGTATCGTATCACCCCGTGAGGTTTAGAATTTGGATACAAGCAAGCACCAAAAACGTTTAGCACACAGATCGCTTATTACAATTAAAATGTAACTTAAAAACTAAAACCAGCATCCAAATTTTTGATTCACATCTCAAAAAACCAACCAGTGTTCCGAACATTGTCGGTGTTTCTTCTCATCCTACTCTTGAGGGTAAAGCAGGATGCCTTGCTTCAAACCGTTCTTCCATGGGACAAGAGTTGTTACTGACACTACAATACTTCCAATTGCTAACCACCAATAGACGACTTGTTCTCTCCCCTTTTCAGAATTGATCCTGTAGGAAGAATTGCTAGAGGTTGCAACAGAGCATCATTATTCTTCTCTCCGCTTTTAGTTGTGTGCTGCAAGCAGTTTCGTACAGCAAGAGGCATTTGTCACTTCGTGTGTGCACACATGCGACATTCAACAAACGACACACCAAAATGCAGAAGGAGCTGCACTCATAAGTTGATGGCAACGTTCTCTTCAAACTGAACGGTAGGAAGATGAACCAGTTTTATGCTCTATTGAAAATAATGCATGATACATAACCCTATTTTGAGTCTGTGTAACATAAGTGGTAATAATCTTAAGGTAATTTTGTGCAACGGTCTATCATGTGTCTTGTGTGGATAACTCCTAGGCTTCTACGTTTATTCGTGGAAGAAACCTGTTATTATTGATATGTCATGCTTTTGTTTCTGAACGGTCAGCGAAATAGAAAGACACATTTATAAAGGGTAATAAACTGAAAAGGAATGAAACGAAACAGCTGCTACGGATGAAGGAAAGAAAGAGAATTATTCCGATACACAAGTAAGCCTGCTAGCATGTCATAAACAGACTGCACGTAAATTTACGAAACTGGAACAGAAGACAAGAACTACTTGCGTACCTTGAGTTAAGCACATCTTACTTAAGTTTATTCGAAATATAAGAAATATGAATACACATGGGCCAGCTTATTTTCGTTTCGCTACAGCAAACAAAGGATATCACTGTGTTTGTCCATGACCGTCAGTTAAGCACACACAAAGTCAAACATATTTTTATATTTAAATACAGTCTCGTTAGTTACAGTTCCAGTAAATTGCAAAACATACTCTGTTACGTAGCACCAAACATAAAAGCAAGGATACGTACGCTCTACATATGGAGATCCTCTTTTAATAAATCCACACCCCTCATAATCTGCATTATTTTTAAATAAGTTAACAAAACCACGTGTACCATTACATTTTTCCAGCATAGATGATGAACATTTTAGGGACAGAAAGTGTGGTGCAGAGTCCGTCATTTTGTGTTAGGATCTGCTAGTTGCAATTCAATTTCACAAAATGATATTGAAAAATAATCTTTATATTTCTGGAGTTAATTAATATTGATTAAAGTCATATTCCGTTACGTCAATGTGGTAGTCTGGCTAATAATATCGCGTGGGCTAAAAAGTAGATAAAAATGTTTCAGAGAAGCACCTTCAGGGCTGAAAATGGAGGCAGTATTTGCCTCCGAAACGCTGGCATCTACCCACGAGTCCACATCGCGTAAAAACCTAGAAAATCGATACTAACGCCTTCACAGCTGTGAGAATCTCAAATCTCGTACGTGAATATTCCATTTTTGGAATGAAAATATTAGATTTTACAGGCTGACTTCAAATAGCAGAAAATCATCTGTTTTAGACCCACGTACATGGAAATTGTCTTTATTACAAAATTGCTGCCGCAGTAATTCGTAACTTAATCGAAGTATCGTCAAGGTCACGTAATTTACTTATGTTTTGTAGTTTCTACTTGAAGTCCACCAAAGTGATTCTGAGCAGGCGAAATGCAGCAACTGTCGTTTCACGTAAATTCCTTTTTTTTTACGTTCGACTTTTATAACCTGAAAGACTACAATTATGGGTAAAAGATGGCAACTATCATAAATTCACCAACTAGCCGACAGTAAATAAGTCCATACAATTTGTGTTGGACGAACGCATTCGACCATCAACAGTGACACAGGACGCTGCGAATTTTTTAAATACAAATTACGTATTTGTTGGCATAAGCGAAATAAAAGCTAGTTGATGAACTTCTGATAGACAATTGTAGCTACTCATTGTGAGAAATTTTTAGAGGAGAAGAATGTAAATATTAAGTTTCTACTCGAATTATTATAGTCCTACACTGCCGCATTAAATCCTCATATTAATCGAGAGCAAAAGGATTTTCCTACAACTTAAGAGTGTGATATTACGCAAGGGATTAATAAGAAACGAGAGAGATTTTGTGACGGTAAAAGTGCTGAGAGCGTACAGCGAGAATTCTAGATGGAAAGACTGTGTGTGGTGGAAGCAGCTGAGGCGAGCGATGCTACACGTGTGGCTAAGAGAGCCAGCCACCGTGTACCAGGCAATGGAACGCAATTTAAACTTGTATTTATAGCTGACAGGACCTCACGGTACAGTCAATGCTGTGAAAAATACGTACATTGGTGGAGGAGTTTCACGGGGTCTGCTTTAGCACGGACACCCCAAAAATGCGAAATATAAAATCTGACAGATTTATTTATAAATCGGACAATTATTTCATTAGAATGGTGCAATGAAAAATTATATACTTTAGAGAAAAATATACCAATATTTTATATAGTTTTATATGTTTAACCCTCATTTATTCTCAGGGACATCTGTCCACAGTTATTATAGGATTTAGTATCAGAAGGAATAACGGAAATAAAATTACAGTGATCAAGTATACTCACATATTAACACTCATAAATTGTTAATTAAGTGACAGAGACTGAAATTTATTAGATTGTTATTCGTATAAAAAAATACAAATTGGAATTGTTTTATATATATTGATAATAAAATTTGATAGCGTATCAAAATAATTGTATCAATTAAATACGACGATTAGAAATTATAATCTGACAACCTCTGCTCAGTAAACCAGAATAATAAGTCTAGCATTTCATGGTAGATACGCCATTCGATAGAAAAAGTAAGACAATTGGACGGGTAAATGCTTTTAACAATTTTGGCTGCATAATTCATAGTCATTTTTGATATGACATACATATATAAACAAGAATTTCTCAGCAAACATGCGGTAAATTAAAAAGAAAACATGAGAAACAATAACAAAAAATGATACTTAATTAAAATGTTAATATGCGATTGTACGGAGTCCACTGTATATTGTAAGGCTTGGGCACGAACAGAGCATTATTTACGAATAATAGCAGAGGAAACAAACTATTGCAATCGATAGGAGAATAGATATTAATGGATTATAAAAATAATGAGGGTATGAGAAAGGAAGTAAAAATGTTAGCCGAAAAGCTAACAGAGTATAGAAATAAATAGAAATAATATTTAGAAGGAGCAGACAATAATATAGCAGGAAAAAGAAAGCAACTCAACGGCATTAGCCACTTGCAAAAAGAAGTTTAGTTAGACCAAGAACAAGTTCGTTGGTGCCAACGGAACCGGAACACGCCAATGGGCCTAATCCTCGCAGATATCTGTATTTTTGAAACGGGAAGCAGACGAGACATCCGTATATAAGGACGTCAGAGAACCGTGATATAACCGCAACACTGATGATGAATTCCGGCATTGAGGAACTGAAACACATTTGTAAGCAGCTGAAGGTCAGGTATAATGAAAACTGGAGGAGCTATTGGAATAAATTAAACGTATACAGTTCAGACCAGTAGTGGTAACTGAATAATTCTGCAAAGCTTATAAAATGATATTTTCAAATTTTAGTATTAATTAACAACTTTAAGCCCCAGTTGGAAATAGATGTACCTTCTTCTTTAACTATCGGTAACTGTGTTGTATGGTATTTATGGGTTTCTTGCGATTCTCAGTGTAAATAGAGATTGTTTCCTTCAACAGTATTAACAAATTAATCATCGTGATGGCTGAGTTTTGTGTTTTCTTTGTAATACTGACTGAATTCTTAATAACGTTTATACGGACTTTGGTTTCAAAGGATATCTATATTCTTATTCATAAAAAGGGCCATTACAGTGTAGATTCCAAAAAAAGAACAGCAACTATTCCTACTGGCAAGAGTAACACTACTAACACTAATGATGTATACTAATAATAATAATTCTCTATTAATAATATAAAGATACCGCTATAAAAACTTCAGCCTCGAATTACGAAAGACGGTCATTATAGAAGCATTACATAAGTTGAGGCAACACAGAAATGTATTTTCCAGAAGTTACGTAATGATGTTTAGGGTCAACATTTGACCCTGGCTAATGGATAGATACTCCATAAGATGGCTTAAAATAAAATAAATAACAACCACTACGCATATGTTATTGTAAGCGACACATGTCCAGTGCCTATTCACAGAAAAGGTTCAATGAATTTTAATAACCTATATTCGGTGTATTCGGTGCACGATATCTGCGGAATGGACGGATATCTATCGATTACAACCCGGCCTATAAATATCTTACAACAAATATACCATTTCGGCAATAATCAGGGATATCTTAAATAGATTAGTGCTGCTTTGTTCCTGGTGAGAAGAGGTTATGTCTCATAAGTTGGTCACTTCAGTGAAGTTCTTGGTAACGGATGAAGACGCCCTAGTAGATCAGTGGTGATAGAACTATCTGTCTACCACAGCGGATGTGAGAAACTCATATCTTCAACTTCTTCTTCCCATTCAAGGACTGAGTCCAAATTGACCCGTTCCGACACTAAAGGAATTGCCTCCATCTCTTTCTTGGACGCCGATGTCCCGTCTTCCAGTACATCAATAACAATAAACAATACAATTTACACATATGTGTATAGACCTACATACACATAAATGCGTCTGTTTTCATTCAATTCATTTGTATATTCAATAGTCAAATCATTCTTTTATTCCTTAACCTAAACTTAAAAATCTGAATTAATTTCTTGTTTCATTTATACCAGACTACACGGTGCAAAATTCCAGAAGATATCCAACTTCACAATGGACTACGGACCAAGAGGGACGCAAGTGGATACAATTGTATCCTAAGCCTATATAACAGTATTTATCATGCAGACATCAGGGAGGCTCTGACAGCCATTGTTCATTTGATTTTTTCCCAATTAATTTAATATCTACATAAAACTCTTGGTTCACATGGCTCATGTTTTGAACAAATAGTGTTCAAAGTTTGTATTCAGAATCGTGGACATGAAGATTTCTCGGAAGAAAGGGCTGATGTCAGAATTCACAGTTAGCCGTTACAGCCAGCCATTTTGAACAAGCCGTGGCCTCCTTCATGTAATGCAGAAAGCAGCAAATCTCATGGGCCGATCATTCTGTAGTGTCTCTTTACGCTCGGAATGGACTGTATCCCGTGACCTTGCATGTCGTCCTGATAAAATTTAGTAGTAGAAATCAGAAGAGAACTTTGTCCCTTACGATATAACTTATTTTCAATAAACTTTAGCAGTGTCTTAGACATGTAAAGAAACGTAAGTCAGTGAAATTAATGTTGAAATTGCGATAACGTATTCAGATATAATATTTTTGTTTTTCTTATTACGAGTGCAGGGGAAGAACTATTGTATGCCTTCATAAAATAAGGTTGGAATTGCTTAAATTCTTAAATCTATATGATGAATATTTTACTCATGGCAGAGCACGAGTACCCCTACTCAAAATAAACTACATATTATGTAATTACAAAATCCTGCTCGATTTTATCCTAAATTACTTTATTAGCCTTCAATTGTTCTTAAGAAATGATTGCATTTATACAGAGAGAAGTGACTATAATTACCTGACTTTCATAAAGGTAATATTTAAAATTAAAATGAATCTCGATGCTTTACCAAATTCAAAAAAATTAAAAATGGGTACAAAATGACTGTTCACGGGGTTTTGCCATTAATTTTACTAGAACACTTAATAGGACACAGGTCTCTGGCAAATTTAATTCATCATAATTAATTAATCAAGAAATCACTGAATTTGATTCTGTTCTTCACTCTTCATAGTTGCTACTGAAATATTTTAAATACGTTATACAGCCGCAGAATGATTATTAACTTTAAATATTATTAGCGGGGCCTCATGACTCGTATTTAAAGGCACCAGTTCTTAGAAATTTGAATTTCTTTACTGATTACTCAAAATTGCTTTCTTGTGCCCATTTAATGTGCAATAGCCATTCCATAATTACCATGTCACAAACAAAACGAAATGTATCGATTATAAATATCAGAGAGTGTCTTCAGCTCTTGAAATCTGTTACACCAGCTGTTAGAAAATTCTCTCGTGGTATCTCGTGAGATTTCAGACGAAATTCACTAAATTATATGATGTAGCACCATGCCATAAAGACGTACGGTTCAGTCAGTCGAGGTACAGGTACACACATTCTTAACCTCGGCACTAGAAGGAATTGTGTAGTCAAATTCACTCCCCGGGCCGCTTTACCGCCAGTCAAAGAGCTTCTAGCACCCGCTGATAAGAGGCCGGGTGGATCCCAGAGCACGTCAGAACATAACTGAAAATCGCACGAATGTGTGTAAACGGAATTCTTGACTTTCAGACACTGTAAGTGCTACATTCTATGCTAAATAGACAGTGTGCCAGATCGATGAATGCTTGCCTGTTGGTTTGAATTTTAATGTACTGTATAAAACCTATGGGAGACAGGAGTTGAAGGCGATTTGATTTTGCTGGCCCAGAACAGGGACCGGTGCAGGGCTTTGGTTAATTCGGTGATAAACCTTCGGGGTGTCCTAAGCCAACTAGTTAGTTAGTATGAAACCTAAAAAATAAGATACGCTAAAATAAGGCCGGTGTTGCTATTCTGGGTAAATAACTACATTGTACTGGACAGCTAAAGACATTACTACCCAGAAGACTAACATTAACCTCTTCATTGTCGTGAGAACCTCAAATATCAATAGGTCTATAGTTATAATACTTGTAATGCGTGACAACTTTAAGATCACTGCCTTCATCACCACGGTAACGAGTAACTCATTGTCCTGATGAAACGTTGGTCAATTTCTACCAGACTACGCGGCGCTTCAACTCATCATCTTCGTCGTGAGAACCTCAAATCGTACTTTTTATGAGAATTACTGTGATTTTAACAACTGAAATTTAATAAAATCAGCAATTCTTTAAATCAAAACTGCCTGAGAGCTAACACAGAATAAATTCGGTTCTTTCAAGTGAATACCAGCTATATTATTCAAATATAGATTCGCGTACATTTCACGACATTTTCCTTCTCCTGCTACCCTCGACGCTAGATACGAACAGCCAACACAATCCGATATCACAAAAAGGTTGCCGACCCCTGGTCTGTGGGGCTTTCATCGTGATCAATTCGTTTAAGCTGGTAAGGTTAATTTATAATTCATAATCATCCTGAGTGAAATACAGTTCAGGTAAAGATATACATATATTCTATCACAAGTAAAGTCTTTCGCTTTATCACAGCGACACATTTATACAGTTTCTGTTATCATCAGCCACTAAAAATATGATAAATCATATACGCCTACACAGATGACGAAATATGTCACTGTGATAATGTGGAAGAGAGTCTGGATGTGTTAACAGACGGAATATGCATATATATTTTTATCCGAAAACTTCAGTAAGAAGCTTAGTATCGCTCAGATGTAAAACAAATCGCCATGTTTAAAATAACACCGCTGGAACTTAGCCTGAGACATAAGCGACTAGTCAGTACCATCGCATTCTATTTATGAAACAGAGAATTGTCTTACAGAAACAATTTGTCCGTTGTCCTTGTATAGCATAATATATCGGCTGCTGGCAGAAGATCAGACATGTCAAATTACTGACCTATGCTAAGTCAGTTCAACCAGAGACAAGGCTGCACTGTTTTTCTTCATTAAGAAGTCTACTACAGATTGTCACGTACTCCTGCTTTTACGATATGCTATGCGTGTTTCTGCGTGTAACCTATATTTGACATTGCCTTCCACGTTCGCTCACCAGACAAACCATTACCACACCGCACGTTATTTCAGACACGTCTACTTCTCAGACACAAATGTTCTTGGCTACTTTCACAGTAAGATTATGTGCCACTATGCAGGGATGGGAAGTTAAATTACTAGGAATTTTTCAAGTCAGTGAAGAATTAATAGTTAAAGAAAACAGTGACGTGATAATAGAGAAAAATAAAGACACCAGAAAGTGATTTTCCATGAGCAGGTTTTTGCGCAATGAATTGTTCATATCTTATAGCTTATACTTTGTATGAAATATCTTTTTTTACACTTGAGACAAGCTTTGTCAGAAAACATGAAGGAAAGATTCCACTTGGGATACATTGGCCTAGAAGTGAAAGCAATACTAATATCGATCTTAAACGACTAGGATATGAGGGTGTCGAATGGATTGAAATATTGGTCCAGATAAAGATTCCTGTGAATACGAGAATTTACCTTAGAGTTTTCTAAAAGGAGGGGAATTTATTTAATGCCGAGTGACTATCAGGTTCTCATCGAGGTTTGTGCTCTGCAGAGTTAAGTCATTAAGAAACACAAAAGTTTGAATTAATCTGCTTTCGAAGTATTTAATTTTAAACGAATGTCCCCCGATGACTCCATCCTTAATTAAATCCTGCACGTTCGGTTATTAGTGGCTGCAGTTTCAAATAGAGTAGTCTTCTGTTTTGCTTGACCATGGTCGCGGCACCTATTACTATTAACATAATAGTTTAATTGGATAAAAAGTATCCCTGTATATTCGGCATATTTTAACTCTCGAAGAAGAAACGGCTTTGTGGAAGGTACAAAAGAGTTCTAGTCACGAAATCTGATAACATCATATCGCCAGAGAAAAGAGCAGTACAGGGAGAAAAATAACAATTGTCCTCTTAAAAATATAAGAAGAAACAAGATGTCGAGTTTAAGTTGGAGCAAACAGATACAGTAATTAGCTTGACTGTTTAGATTATAAGATAATATGAGTGTCGCCATTAAAATAATAAAATATGCAATATCCTTAAAGAGACCACTTTGTGAAACGACATATTAAATTATTTTTATGACAAGAATTTGCAACTTAGAATTTTCACCTTACAGAAGTCTATTTGTTTTTTATCTGGCGGGATAAACTTATACTTATCCAATGCAAAAGACAAAGGGACTAGAAATATTTAATTAAAAGTTTCATTAACATATTGAAGTTATTCAAGTCTCCATACTGTGCACAGTCGCTATAAAAAGTAGAATCCTGTTTGTTAAACAATTATTTCCTTTTTTTTACTGAACAAGAAGTATAAACGTATAAAACATGCCTATTCAATTAACATACTATTGTTATTCGACAATGTGTGTATGTGTGTGTGTGTGTGAATTTAACTTTTGAATTGAGAATCAGGAATAGCACTTCTCCATACACTGCAGTATGCAGTTAGAAAGATTGGATCTACTGTTTCTTTTAGGACTTTCCTATTATAACTATAAACTTGGAAATGGTTTCCATGAATACCAATGTCAAACAAGTTTGTAGCGGGAGAATACGCGAATAAGCCCAAGAAACTTAAGACGTGGCAAACCAAACTCGTAAAGAGTAATGATTATCAATGAGTATAACGCATGA
>NW_019059844.1:926570-960456 GCF_000696155.1 Zootermopsis nevadensis | reverse complement strand
GTAGTATAATAATTTGTTTAACAGTTTTATAGTTCATGCTATGTTCCTCTACATTGCCTCATATCCGTTTATTATTACATTAAAATATCCATAACAGATTATTCAGTAGGAAGAGATTTATGAATGTATGAAGAAATTGTTTAATCTGTGTAAACAACACAAAAACAGTGAGTGTTTCTTGTTGCTCTAAATATAATTAGGTAACCAAACAGACAAATAATAATAATAATAATAATAATAACAATACGCACAACATGTAGGCTGACTTACAAAAGTTGTTTTGTCAACAAGTGTAAGAATTCTCTGTCTAGAGTACTTTATAGCTACCTTACATTTCGTGGTGGTACACAGAACAGGAATGAGAAATGTTACCATAGAGTGAACCATAGAGTAGAATCGATGTTACTTGACATTTAGGATGATGTCTTTCAATATTTCAGACAGAGGGCGAAGAAGCTAGAGTAGTTATCATAATGAACATTGGGTTTTCCTTAAAATGAAAATCTACCCGTCTACTCAACACTATCTCATGAAATAATAAACATTCCTGTATTTTTAGACTATAATGAATCAAACATAATCTTTTCTTTGGTAAGAAGATATTAAGTGGAATCAAATTTGAATCTAGTTTCTTTTTACTATTTTATCTGTTCAGATATTAGAAGGAATGGAGTTTAATAAATTAATTAGGCCTGAAATTTACGCTCTGCAGATGGAGACTCCTTACGTGAAAGAACCGTTATTATATTTTTAAAAAGTACTTAATAGCAATACAACTACATTTTAAGTTATAATGACTACATACGTTTAGGTACACTCCACTTTCGTCCTCAAAACGAGAAATGCAACACAACACTCAAGTAATCTCTCATAACTTTGTGCTTCTACGAAGAAACTTTGAACTCTTTTCAGATTTATTTTAATGACGATTAAAGACGTTAGCGGACAGTTTTGCAAGACAAGTTATTTCCATTTTTAGAAAAAGTGAATCGTAACTTTTGGAATAAAACTGGCTACTTAAAATGTACTAACTGCTCTCTTTCTTTCTTGAGAGTTCTTTTACAAATCCAGTAGCATTGTTGTGCGTTGTATTGAATTCATGTTACCAGATTAACTTCAACCTGCCTAAAATACATTTCTGACAGATGTCATTTACCACTCTGTTGAACTCTACAAACGCAGTTCCGAGGAAAGCAACAAGTAGCGGTTAACACAAATATTTAAAAACGTAGGGTAAAACTGTAGAATTGTAAACAGAAACTGGTCCACCCTTCCCACTTATCTTAGTGCCCTCTACTCCAATTCAGGCAATATAAAGAGACTCAAGGCTGAAGATTTCTATCTTCTGGGTTATTGCGTTGTGTAACCAGAAATCTTCATACTCACCGCTGTGAAAACCTCAAATCTTACAGACTGAAGGCTAATAAATCTTTCGTAAACGTGGGAATATTCGAATAAGTTTATTTGTATCTGACGGTAACAAACCAATTGATTGGAAGTAATAAGTCAGTTAAGTGGAATTTGGGCTCTCATGTTAAAGTAATAACATGGACTGATTTTTGTTGCTGAGCAGGTTTACAGAGGCTTTGAAATGATTTTGGGCACGCAACATAAACCCAAAGCTTGGTGAGCGTCCTCTACCAGTTAGTGTGATAAGAAGGTCTGCCTTTATTGACCGATGACTGTCTTTTATTGGTTATTATTTTATTATATAAAAGAGTATTGTGATCGTTAAACCACTAATCTCAAGACGGTAAAGAAACCAATGAATGCAAATCATCAAACTTATCACAAAGAAAGAAATGGGTTCAAACTTAGCCTATTAATTTACTAAGAAAGATAAGTACACAAAACGTTCTTGGCACAAAAAACAAACAAACTTTTGCTAGTATAAAATAATTCAGTAACATAAAATAAGTGTCTTATTATCAACACTGAGGCTTCTGAACCGTCTAAATATAAATTTGTTTTCATACACAAAAGTTCGAAAAAGCAATTTTTTTAATGCTACTTGTGTGCTTGTCACCTTTATACACTAGCGTCTAAAGGATTGAAAAGTTTTATTTATATTATGTATGTGTGCATATTGAAGCTCGCAGGTATCATACGACATGAACCTACGTATTAACATTAAATTTTACTTTTTGTTTGTTAAATTTCACATTTTCAAAACATCTGTAAAGATTTCAATCATACTTGTTTCAGTGTATTGTTAATATAATACTTCATGACCATGATAAAACTGGTGTAGAGATATTTTGTTTTTCTTCATAAATTACGTATTGGAATGACTGCGTAATGTTTGAATAGGTTTCTGATAAATAGTCCTTGACTTTTGTGTGGACGTGCGCGCATGTGAGTGGGAGTCTGTTTTATGTGAGAATAAACGCCGAAGCTGCACCCTATACCTCTCATGCAGAATTAACGAGTCACATTAATTTTCAATGAAATCTTGTTCAGTCCCTGTCGGTCTCCACCTTCTCATAGCTTTTCCTGACAAAAACTTTAATGTAGTATAATGTAACGTACGTTTAAGTAAAACATGTCATGTGCATATATTACGGGAGCTAATATCACGTTGGTTCATTTGACAGTATGCGTAACGTAGTTAACTGAAGCCACAGGAGAGTATAATATTAGAAGATTTGAACCTGCGTGTTTAGCTGTCACAGTTAGTTACTTGATTAGACATGTAATAGGTCCAAACACTATCGAGGCCTAAAATTGTTCTCCAAAATACTGTACGTATTTAGTGATCTTCGTATAAGCCAACTAAACCTCTGAAAATATCTGGGTTACATAAAATAATCTTTTATTAATTGTTAAATAGTATGAGAGCTAGTGAGCAAACAGAGATTTTCGTATCTAAATCCGAATCGATTTATAAATCCGTGGAATGAAATGTATTTTTTGTTGACTGCCATTTTTTCCCCCCCCCCCCCCCATTACGAAATGTAACCTTAGATACAGTACCGTATCAAATAATTGTGTAACATTTACGCAGACATTTCATGACATAAAACATTCCCTTACTCCACATAAGCCCGTCGTCCTACAGATGTCGTTAAAAAAAATTTATAAATACGTTTTATGCTTACTAATAAATGTGATAATTTCTGACAAACTTTGTGCATTGCCAACCTTGTTTATATGTTTGATACTTAGGTTTCTGGTTGGTTTTAAGAGAAGTTTGTAATGAAATGAAATGCAATAAGTTTAACATTTATAATAACGTTAACGAAAACGAAGATTTCTGCAGCGCATCCAACAGGAATGAGAACAATTAATAAAACTTCTGCTGAAATTGCCTCGATTTTACCTTCTATAGCTACTGTCATCCAAGTTCGGTGTCTTGGGCTAGAATAGGGCCCCCGGGAATGCATATATACGGTACCTTTACAGTGAGTGGAAAGAAAGAGCGATTTTCTCACACTGCCTAATCTCTCGCAAGGAAACTTGGAAAGATGTTGATTAATAATAATTACATGGCATATAACACTGGTCAACACGTAAAATGTCATGAAAACGAAACTAACCGATCTTGACTAATTTTAGGCTGCTGAAGACGAAAACCACATTAAAATTTGTCGATTGGCTCCTGTTTTCGAATTACGGTTGGGGGCTCATATCAGCGAGTTACTCTACATTACAATCAGTTACAGTACCACCATGCTCTTAAAACGTGATAAGCAACAGTTACCCTGCTCTGTATTACGTGATAAGTTGTTGCCGCCTCAAATGCATCTTAAACTCTTGCAGTATTCCTCGAATCCGGCCAGGTACGGGGTGATTTGTTCTCAGTTAACGGTTCTCTATGAGATTCCTACTTCTTGAGCAGTATTTGTGTCGTGTACGATTAATATGCCCCGTAATTGTGTGAATAGTCCGGATAACTTCTGTTACGTTTGCTTCAAGAAAGTGTACGTTAACTCAAGACATAAAAAAAGGCTTACGAATTGTACTTTGGGTGTAAAGTAGGCGACCAGGGCAAGAACTGGGCTCCACACATATGCTGCACTACCTGTTCATCAAAACTAAACGCGTGGGTGAATCGTAAGGGACGTTCTGTGCCGTTCGCAGTGCCCATGGTATGGAGGGAGCCCACAAATCACATCACAGACTGTTACTGTTAAGACGGAGACAGAACCAGCCTCCGAAACGCCGTGGGTTTTAAAGAATAGACGATGTAAAGAGTACTCACAACGACTAATTTTAGGTGTAATCCACCTTCGTCAAAACCCTTTAGACTTTTATAATGTCTCGTATCAGAACCGTGTCAATGCACCCGATGGTTCGTGTATCTAAATACCTGTTATTTCGAAATTACGAAGTTCTAAGGTGGAGGTTGGTCGCACGAAAAAAGGGAGGGGAAGGGATACAGGAAGAAATGAAGAAAGGGAGAAGTAGTAGACCAATCAATACTGGTACATGGGAAACATGGACGACTTCAAATGCACCATACCAAAAATGACTATTTGTGTTAACCGTCTATAACTTAATAGAACATGGTGTTAAATAATAATTGAAATATTTCTAGCAAAAAATTTGTAATATTAGAGTCGCATTGGTTAAGGCGTGCATATATTTCACTGCTTTGTCTCATTCTTCACTCAAGGTTATCGCAAAGTCACACAATCGATTTTGACACACGATTATTTGCAAAAAAATAAATTGCACTGAAACAGAAACAAAATACAATTTTGTATTAGCTGCTGAAAATGCATGCATTAACGCCGAAGGCCAACCAGAACGCCCTCTATCCTGTAAGATTCATGGAAACTGTTCACCTGACAATATTTTGTCGATTTGTTTGGCACAGGAGAATCGCAAAATGTATCCTTAAACTCACTCTGCCTAGTTATGTAAAAACGAAATGTCACTGAACACTCGTTGCACTTGTGAAAAAGACATCCTTGCAGTTTGTTTGAAGGTAACTGACGGACTGACGCTAGCAGGTTGTAACATGTGACCTGCGTGGGCTCCTGGAAAGTCACAAGCCATTGTGTGTTTACTAACCCAGTCGATCTGAACTGAATTTCAACCACCATTATCTATTTTAGTATGGGACGGTGACTATTAGACACTCCCTACAATCGGCAGATGCCTCTATAAAGCTCACCTTTACCATCTACCTGTTTAGTATGTTATCTGTATGGTCAAAACAGTCCGTAAATCCTAAATTATACAACAGAAAACAATTTAAGATAAAAATGGGTAATTTCAATGCTTACAGTAGGTTCTTAATTATTCTGAAAACCGCTTTCGAAAGAGTACACTTCTGCTGTAAGTGTACGGCTTTTATTCAACCCGCTTTTTTTTAAATTTTATAAAACTTTTACTTCATGACGAATCCACTTGATGTGCATTGAAATATTAATCTAGTTAAGAGTGACAAATAATTGTAGTTAATCATTGACCTAACCTCAATTTCATACGCTTCTTAAACTACTGATTTTGACTTAACTGATATATCACAGCCCACGGTCACGATAAGGAAAATGAAACCGAACCAAGGCTACTTTAAGCTTACCTAAGCCCGGGGCATTGTTAATTGTCAACATTGGCAATTAGATTGAGGAATCTTCTTGGCACTACTGCTTTTACATGTAAATACATGATTCTGATTCTCTACAGCGTTCAAGCTGTTCCGAGTTCCTAGTCTTCCTGTATACAGCAGCAGGGATAAGCTTAATCATCCTGAAAGCCTTTGTCTTTACGGCGGGCGGCCGCAAACTGATTTAGACTGAATTCCAAAACAGATAAGACAAGTCGACGACACAACCACAAAATGTTTGTTTTGACAGATGTGTTACTTGCAGACAGTTTATATTATAGATGAAACATGTTCTAAAATAGCCTTAGTCACTTATGACTAAGGTGGTATGAATACAGTGTTTGAAAACCTATGTACAAAGAGACAAACCAAAATTATCAATTTAACGCACAATTCGTTTAATGGACACATCTTGTTGTGTGTTGTTGGTTGCCTGATAGTCCTTGAGCACAAATTTGTTTTATTGTAGTTCCTATATTTATTCAGAATCCACTAAATGTTTTATCTTCTGGTAGTTCTCCCTAAGTGCTCGAAAATTGTAGATATAACTGCTAATTTATATACATACTTTCTGTTGCTGACTTCACAACGTAAAGGAGCAGCTTGCCTATTTCATTAGACTGGACTATGTACCCGTGGAAAGCTATAGTTTGAGTTGAACTACAGGTTTTCACAGGTAACTACGTCTACAATGTCAATGGTTTAACTTCAAACGTAGAACTGAAACGCTACGGGAAGTTGTGGAATGTTTAATTAGCATTTGATCATGAGGTAAATTTCAAATCAGGTAATTAAAAATAATACATATTATTTTATTCATCTCAGTTTAATCGTACAATTTTCAAGTGGCCATCATGCCCTTATCCACTTTGGTCTTTCAAGTGCTTTCTCAACTATTATAATTTCCCTTATGTTAGCTACATTCATCGTTCTCACCGCCGTGAAAGTCTCATATCCTACTAAGGAGTTACAAGTCTTAGCACTTCTGATAGGTTCCTGTTTTCTTCTTCTTCTTCTTCTTATCATTTTTCTTCCAACAACTCTCAAAACAATTAATGAAAAGTATAAAGTATAGCTTACAATAATATTTCAATTATACCACTATTATTAGAGGCTATACATGTTTCGACTCTAACTGATCATCTTCAGAAATTTAACCCTTGCCAATCTAAAAACTAACAACCAGATCTTCTGTTATAGATAGAATCTACCATTGCTCTTAATTCATTTGCCAAGTCCGTATTGTGAATGGATGGATGTAGGTCCGAAACAGGCATGCTGATAATCGAGCTTGTTCCAAGCGATTACTTTGGTTGCTGTTAAGTAAATATAGGTAATATATGTTAAAAGTGAGATGGATAATTTAAATCCGATATTGACTGCAGCTCAAGCACAATGTTTTTCTGGTATCGACGTTTAAGACATAACATTCACGACCATTGTGCTCATCTATTCGTGAAATTCATTTCTACATCACACACTTCCATACTAACCAAGAAGACAATTTTTCATGTTGAAAACACAAACAAAAATAGAAACCTTGCTCATTGTGACCAGCCATCCACATAACATCCTGTGTACACAAGCAACTCAACTTTCCTTGCACAGAATAGCTAAAATGAAACTAATTCTAGCGGCGCTTTGCATCACACTTTTGTTTAGCAGATTATTAATAAATAAAAATGCTAGTATCAGTATTTGAACAGAGTCCGTGTTCAAACACGGGCTATATTTGCAGACTGGACACAAAATAACATCACAACCCTGATGATGGCAATAGAGGTGGTATTTTAAACGTCTGTGGTTTTTAACTAACACGGCTGATAGTTCGAGAAGATTTTATTAACATTAGTCGCCGTGAAAGCTTTAGATCTTACATAACACCGAATAGTTTACGAAATCGGAAATGACAATGGATATTCCAGAATTATTATATCTTTACTATTGCAATAAATGAAACAAGCAACCAAGAACACTTGTCTTAAAGGAAGAATCCATCGCGCTTTGTAGCAATAGTTATGAGACTATTGGCAAAATTTTGTGTAAGCTCCTCTTGTGTTGTTTTCGTTGGAAAAAATGGTCAACGCTTATTAGGCGAGTATGTAACTGCAAATTTTGAAGAAAAAATTTGAAATGTAAGCTCAGTTTTACTGTCTACTGAATCTTGGCACTGTGTCCTACATATACGCTAATCAAGAGGTGTCGCACTCAACCGAAAAAATCTTCATCATTCTTCAAAGTGCCATGTTATTATAAAGGTATTATAAATTTACTTCGCAGCGCGAGGTGTGTTCATGTACAGGAATGGGAGAAATGAAGTGGGAAAATATTACGTATGTTATTTACGAATTTGGGGGAGGGCGGGTCTCGAGATAGGAGAAACCAAGAATTTATAACACACGTTTTTATACACAAATCGATCCGTCCGCTAATTTGCATATTATGTCTACGTAATAACACAGAAATAACACAGGCATAAAGTGCATATATCAAACACTTTGTAATACATTTTAAAACATGTTCCGCCTTTCTGATGGGAAGCTTATGAAATACAGATTTTTAAAGTTGATAGCGGCGTAAAAAATATTAAGGGAAGACATTTTACATAACCGTTTACTTTAAGTTACTACGATTTCTTATATCAAAATGTGTCTCTATACTTGTTTATCTACTCTACAGTAACAAATGAACAGACCCAGTCGTGAGGTGCAGGCGTGTCGTAAATTGTAAATAGACGTTTCAATAGGTGTATTTTCTTTAGACTATACTGGACTAGAGACAGATAAAAACAAGGAATGTCCCAACACGCTCTGTCTAATTTCGTTTTTAGACAGTGCAACTCAGACTTAATTTTCCCAGGAAGTAACCCTGTTAGAAGAACATCGCTGTATTTCTTGTGTTTAATATTTACGAGAATGTTGTCGGCTTCAGGAAATAATAACCACGTAGAAATCTTCCGTCTGGAGGAACCTGTGTGAAACCCCAATTTAGGTGATGAAACGTTTAGTTTGTTTGGAAGAAAGTACTGTGTGTCCAAATTTAAATAAAGCATAGATCTAAGTAAACTAATATTGATGTACCGTGTGATTTCTCCATTCTTTATGTTACGTGAAGAGAATGTGTATCAAGAATTTAGTTTGGAACTTATATTTTATGTTTATAGTGTAGTTCATTCAGTATAATTGCTGCGATATAAAACTGAAATATTTTGTACAATTCCACCAATTACTTCTTACTTATATAAAAAATCTACTTTTTTAGTATGAAAGTGTGGGATTAGAATGAAGTTATTCCAGAATATTTAACTCTTAAGTCCGAGATTCCATGTACGTTTCTCATATCTTAAAACATTACATTTGTGAACAATACACTTCCTGTTCACATTTTCTCAATCTTCGTAGAAACGACCATTAAGTCCAACAGGCAGTGGAATTTAAGTCTGACATATCAATCTATGCTAATTTTAAAAGCGCATGGATGGGACAAGAGGTGTGCACCGGGTACTGGTTGGGAAGCCTGAGGGGAAGAGCCCGCTGGGGAGATCTAGACGTAGATGGGAGGATAATCTCAGGCGGGATATATGGGAAATAGGAGTCGAAGGAGACTGGATTTTGTTGGCCCAGGACAGGGTCCGGTGGACGGCGTTGGTTAATTCGGTGATGATCCTTCGGGTTCCGTAAGCCATCTAGTTAGTAAGTTAGATAGCTAATTTTAAAAGGAAGGATAATACCAATTCAGTTTCTTGCAGATGCTACAAATATTGCTGATGCATTTGCTAATAATTTTAAATCCATTTTTTACGCAACTTGTCCGACTGTTACTCCACCCTATTCTTTCAAGAGGCTTGTACTTATGGCGTCTGTCTCAGAAGCCTGAAATCAGAGAGGCTATAAAGCGTCTCAAACCGTCGGAGTGTGCTAGTTTAGATGGCGCTCCTTTCTTTATTATTAAGGGCTCTTTTGACATCACAACTTTTTAACCTTAGCAAGAGACATCTTTCCACCCCTGTGGATGGAGTGCAGTTGTTCGACTATGATAGCATTACTATATTTAGCAATTGAATACCTAGAACGATACTTAAACGTTTCTTAAAATTTATTATATTTTATCACTCACAATATTTTTAAAGAGTGACTTAAGTTGTTGTTTTGTTTTGTTTTTTTGCATGGCTTCCGAAAACATAATTTAACCTTTACTGACTTGGTTACTCATGTTAATACAGTTGTCTCTTCTGTTAGCACATAAGGGCAATTTGATTTTGTACATTCTGACTTAAGTAATGCTTCTGACATTGCCCCCCATAATTTACTACGTCGTTAGCTTACGACCTTCGTACTTTATTCTGGCTATGCCGATGTGTTTCATAGCCATCTGACCAAAAGACAACCTTCTGAAGATGGCTGTCTTCTGGGATGTTGCTCCGTGTAGTCTGGTAGAAGTTTACTGACGTTTCAGAATCTCATGATGGAGGCAGCAAGTACCTCTGAAACGTCGGTAAACTTCTACCTGACTACACGCCGCAACATTCCAGAAAATAGACATTTTCAGACTCACCGCCGTGAAAACCTAAAATCCTACACAGACAACCTTCTGTTCATATTTGTGGAAACCCTTTATATCTGAAGTCTGAAGTTCAACAGGAATTTACCTTACGACCTTTGCTTTTTAATAACTTATTAATTATATATGTGACTCTGTTCTTAATACTAATTACCTACTGTTTGCAGATGAATTGAAAGTACGTTTTGGTATTAAAAATGTTTATCAGTGAAAAGTTCGCAGTCTTTTAATGATTCTGTGTAAAATAGGTGTTCTGAAGATGTGCAGAATTCTTTGTATTGGTAAAACTACTATTATATCATTTACGTTCAAAACTATTACTATTAATTTGTAATATAAATCTGTAGTTATCTTATTTTACTTTCCCAGTGTGTCAAATACTTTGGAGTTCTGTTGGAATGTAAGCTCTATTTTCATCACCACCTGACTACACATATTCTCAAGACTTAATAACGTTCAGTTTCATTCGTTATATTACATATTCTTTTCCACTGCTGTTAGCCTCTGTGTTCTGTGTACCACCTTCGTGCAACCTAATTTGAAATATGCATCTGTTGCCGGGAACTCCATTACATATACGGATTCGTCGAAACTCGAAAGAGTTCAATAAACATCTGCTGCCTTATGTTTTAGAAGAATTTTTTTAGCGCATGTTGCAAAAATTATTAGGTAGATTCAGCATTTCGACACTTTATTGCAGGCGGTGGCATGTAGAAGTACTTTCCTTATTAATGAATTTAAAATCAACATTCATATTTCTTCCACATCTGATTTCGTCAATGCACGTATACTGCAAGGGTAATTAAGCTACTACAATTATGTTAAATCACAATTTCAAGGTCAATGTCTAATGTAAACGTGTTTTTCCTGCAATGAAATTTGCAAAGACATTGACATTTTTATAGACACTTTAAAATGTTACTTTATAATTGGGCCTCCTTTGAACTCTTCTTTGTCTAGACTGTGTAGGTCTCACACTGTATATTTAGACTGTTTCGTTTGTTTTTAATGTTATTTCCTATCTTCTTGCGTAATTTGTAGATTTAACTATTTTTATAAGTATTGTTGTTTTAACTACTTGGCTGTAACTGGCTTTCTTCGACTGTTGTCAAGTATATAAGAAACTAAATTAAGTTATTATTATTGTTCCATTTTAATGATCTAGGGGCGCACTTCTAGCCATACCAGATCATTCGCTATTGATGGATACGCATGCACGTACGAACATATCAAAAATGGTACATATGTTAAGTACAAGAACCGAATTTTTAAACAGTTGTTCTTTAGTCGTACGTTTCATAAACTTTACAAATTAAATTAGCGTTTGCTCTCGTGAAGGATTTAAAAATATGGGTCGACGTTATCACGTGTTGCATAATTTATACAAGTTTTAAGGTTACAGTACCTTCAGGTTTAATAAGGGCAAACGGCCCGTCACACAGGCATCACTGCTAGCCTGTACGAAGCTGTGCATAAAATTTGCTGCACGGGAGTACAACTGATCTACATATGCCTGCATTTAAATAGGTCACGGTCACATCCACTTACTTGTCATATCACACTAAACAAACTCATCGGGAAAAAACTGAGTATTGAGTCTCAGATATTGCACGCGTGACTGTACACCGTGGAAATTGGAGAAGTGCGTAATAGACATAGCAAAATAACATGGCGGAGTTGCTGACACTGTAAGTCAAGGTGCTAATTTGCATACTCGAAATTGACAGAATTAACAAAGATAAATTTTTTATGCGTTAAATGGATTTAACATTCTAGTTTGGAGGAGTGAACTATTTTTGCTTGATTCAGTTTATACCTACAACGACTGACGTTATTAAAATCAACAATTTTATCGTCACCACTACAACATGTTTGAAACTAATATACTAGCTTCTTTGACAGCAAGCTAAAGAAATTTCCAATTTACGTGAGACAGAAATTACAAACAGATGTTGTCTTCGAACTCCCACATCTGTGCTATTCTTCAGCCGGTGTAAGGACCAGACAAAATGCGCACATCAACATAACGGCGTAAGAGTTCCGAAAGAAAGACAATATTGAAGAAATAAAAAGGCAATATCTGGTAAAAATCAATTCATTTTAATTAGTATTCTGAAGATTTAGAAAGTGCTTTGGATGGCTCATCGGAAAAACAAAAAATACAGGAAAGCTAATTGAACTTTTATTAAATAGCCTTGTTGAGAGCTATTGCACATTCCATGGCTGGTTTATTAACATCTGAAACATTTACAGACACGTTCAATATGTGTTCTAGTTCACTTATTGCCGATTTATTGTACATATTCCACTATACGGTTTACCTTCAATTCTTCCGTATATTTTTATTTTAATTTTATATTTTTCAGTACAAGTTCTCAACCTTTTCCACACGTATGGTAACATTCACCACAATTTAAAGATTCGCTGGTTGTAGGGCAATAAATAAGAACAATTTATTAAAATCTCGTGGACATTTATTAAAAGTGATACTAGTTCACATTTGCAAACAGGTTCCAATAATTATCAATAATTTTCTTTAACGAGCATGAGTCATATACTGACACTGCTTTCACTCGAATAACATTTCAATATCAGGTTCAATTTCTATTGCTGTATCCATCCCTACAAGTGTTCAATAGTAATGTAAGACCCAGTTCTTGATCCGACGTACTTAAATATTTTAAATTCCCTTACAAGTAAGTGTATTTTTAATTTCTTGGCAATCCATGCAGCCATCAATCCACATACCTGTGGTATTCAGGTATTTTAAGTTCGGAGATTAAAAAAAGAAGAGTAGCCAGAACGTCTGACTTAAATGCCAAATTCTATTCAGTTTATCTTCAATATGCTTGAGTTCATCTTTGAAGAAAGAGTTTCGTATTTAGAAGAAAGCAGCCTCAGTTTCTCTTACAAGAATTGCCTTAGAAAATTAAAGTTTCTAAGTATCCTCTTTTACAGGGTAATGCGTTTCTGATATCTCAATTTTATAGTGAACAGACAGGCCATATTAATATTATCCTGTCTCAGAACAGCATAAAACAAAAGGCACAAACGTTTCCTCTACAATAAAATCAAATTTATGATTTATGTTCAAGATTCATTTCCATTGACACGAGTAAATATCTTAACATCCGGAGTACGAAAAATTAATCCACCTTCCAGAATATAAGTACATAGCATTTATTAAAATATTTTAATGTGTTTGCATTACGTTCCCGACCACATACAAAGGGCAGAACTGTGCAGACAAAATTAATAAACAATCTTACAAATTTCGGAGTCTTAGTAGCTGCGTACGCAGTTCCGAAAATAGGGCTACATCTAAATAAGGGCCAGCATATGGGGGAAACTAGCCTCCTCATAATTCTTTGAATAACCTTTCGTAAACATGTCGATGTTCATATCACCTACAAGTCCATTCGGCGTCACGAGCCGAACATCCACATCTTCTCTGCCGTGAGACACTCAAATCTTTCACATTTCTGTTAAATAATTTATATAATAATTATTTATAATAACATGTAATTTAAGAAGAAAGAAAAGTGAAGCTAATACATTATGTAAGGAAACATACTATATTCAAACCTTAAGACATTTCAATAAATTACTGCAGAATAAAATAAACCAACTTGCACACCTACTGAAAGTACATTTACTTTAAGAAATTCGTTGCCATAAAAACTGAAAAAGATCAGGATGTTTATGGATTCGTCATGTGGGTACTTTCTGTTGCTGCCGTACCAAGCAAATTAACCAGACTGGATCCAGTAATGATAAACGACGAATTGGAAGGCCATATATATTGAGTTAAGTGACACTTGAAATTGTCTGCGGTCGACTGTTCCTATCGCCTAAAAAACCAAAAAGAAAACTTGCTTCGCAATCTATAAAAAAAGCATGGCATTCCGCTATAGGTTGCGTGACTTTTGGGACACACTATACTTGGCAAACAGTCTGAGAAAACAGAAACTAAAAGTTTGCCATTGTACGGATGGCGCCGTAAGGCGAACCAATCTTTGAAACTGACAGGTCATATCCGTATTTCATTTTGGATCTTGGAATGTTGGTTCTTGACGTTTCTGAAAAATATGCACCTTTTGATAAGTTCAGTTTTCATGATGATGTTCTACTGGATTTTTGCGCCGTGTAGACTCCTTGAGACATGCCGGAATCTACCAACGAGTCTACAAGACGCCAAAACCCAGAAGATCTTTATGATAATTCTCACCGCAGTGGAAACGTCAATCAGATCCTCAAGAACAGATTTGGACGGAATGTAAAATAATGAGACAAAATGAGAAATATACATTGACTACTATTCCAGATGTGGAAGAAAATATCACGCATTTATTTTGTATGAAGAAGTTCTGTTTTTAAATAATTGTAAATACTTGTCAACATTTGTGTCTAAGACTCAGATTTAAGATTTTTAAACCAAAATCCTAGTAGACAGAATTATAAACAACGGTCTTTAAATTATTTCATTATTAATCTTATTTAACCTCTGTTAATATTCTCGTAAAAATGGAAGAAACTCAAGCTAGAAATTAAATACCTACGTGTATTCTTTCTTTATTTATACTATGTACTTTAGGATAATAAAATGCTTGTCATATCGTCTGTATGCTATAGTTTGCTAGACCAATTGTGAGGATTGACGTGTGTAGAAGGCTTTATCTGTATCACAATGTATCTGAGCGAAATATATACCCCTAAAATGACAAAATACGTAATAAAGATTGCGTATGCTCGTATATACCTAGGTTACAATCCAGATTCTAAGGCGAATATAGATCTGTAAACTGAGACAAATTTTTAAAAACAAGTAAAGTTAAATAAAGAGAAACACAAAAAGACAAAAAATGTGGAAAAGAAAAGGAAGTTTTACGAATGAGTGAGAATAAGGAAAATGTATAAGAGAAATGAAAGTCTCCGGTTTTCTTTGGAAGTGAATGTGAGGGAGTAGGAAGGGTGTTGATGAAACTGCTGAAACGGTAATGTTATACTTCAGAAAGGAGAGAGAAATACAACACAAAACAACAGCAGAGAAAGACATAACGAAAAGGTCTGAAGAACAAATGGAGTAGAGGGGAAAATATAGGAGAAAAAAGTAGAAATACACGGAAGGAAAATTAGGAAGGCTGTACAAAGTTGGAATTCTCTTCGGTGCAAGTGTCGCTAGATGGCTGGCGGGGAGAGGGAATGAACGACGGTACGTGTACAGTCAGAGACCAAGAAATATTGCGCCCTACAGTTTCTAGTCACCCGTGTTAATATATTTTTATCTGGAGTAATTATACCAACAGGCATTTCTGTTGGGGTGATACGTATGAAACACAGACTCAACCCGACTCTTTCTATTTGTAAACCTGCTGACCAGCAAAAGAAATTTCTTCTTCCCTTCAAAGCATGGGACAATGAACCGTTCTGAGGCTAAAGTGTTTGGTCCCTCGGTCTTTTACATGGGCAACCAAGATGTCGTTTTCCGTCGAGTTAAGAAAATGAAGAAATGAAGCTGTACGTGGATATGGAAGAGGTTGCATTTCGATTTTATTCTGTTCCCATCTTCTTGTTTATATAAAGTTTCTTCTACAATTTTATTTAACTACTGGTACAGCTAATTAAGGCATCACCTCGAATAATATCGTGTATGGTAATTCTCTGGTTAAACGTCTTCCCGTGTATTATCCTCAATTTTTTCTCTACAACATTATTTCGGGTCCAATTTCCGATATTTTTCATGGTGTACGGTCGTTAGAATTTGTTCAGTATAAGAAAGCTTCATAACTTCATAATCTGGAGCAAACAGCTACATAAAATATATAAAAAAAAGACTTCTTGGAAGAATGAAATATTTCGTACTTCCCTTGAAAGCTACAACTGTATGATGAAAATAGAAGTACCTGTAAATTAAAAGAATATATTGCTCCATATATGGGCATTATTTCCATTCTAAGGCCTAGAGATTCTTACTTCATCATTTCTGCCTGCATGAATCTCGAAGTTCCGCATCTTCGCCATGCTTCCAATAGTTAAAAGACTATATCCTACATATATTCGGTTTAAAATTTGTTTTTACAATACAAAATTTTTCACATGTACTACCAATAGTACGATAGATATCACAATCAGACCAAACAATACATAAATATATACTTCGCGTCACTAAAAATATGCAGTAAAATAAGTTCCGTACATTTTAAAGATCTGTTGTCGCACAAAGGTCTGGATCAAAGGATCACACGGCCACCATGTTGGTACTTTTATAGTAGAAAATTATAAAACACAAAGCTGTTGTGTTCTATAGTGGCACAATATTAATACCAATTTTTACAAAAAAATATGTTAGTATAGTATATACACGATTAGTAGGAAGACTGGAATGACATCGTAAGTTTAATCCTTCATTATGAAATAGAAAAGCAGACCAAGAAGCGTTAATAAAATTACAAATGATCCACCAAATTTGTAAGGACGCTCTCACATGTCATCCTATGCGTAGAAAAATGTTATCATCCAAAATTACTTCCTCGCAGCACGCTGCTGACTTCCAAACAATTAAATAAGGAAGAATTAAAACTGCGAGACGCTATGAATTGTCTTTTTAATTGTGTTGTATATTGCTTAGCATAAACAGTTTCTAAGAACTCAATGCACTAACTCAGTAAGGCTATTCCGGAATCCGGCTGACTCAGTGAGTCCGTGGCATGACAGAATATATATGATATGATGTATTAAATTATATGAGTCTGAAATATCGGCGGTTTAAATGGCTGGATATGTCTGCAATAAATAATATTTTTATCTTCTGGACCTACAGAAAAGCAGGAATACGGTCCGGAGGGGAAGAGTCATGTTTTAGTCAGACAAAACGGCAGAGCTTGGTGATGTATTCAAGGCCCACTATGCAAAGTGCTGTCGAGGACGTGCGACAATCCTTGGCACATGTAGACATAATTCCAACACCTTCCATAAAAGCTTTTGATTTCTGTAAGAGAAACTATGCGAATAAAATATCAAGGATTGAGGAATTTTACGGTTTTCCGTTCACGACATTAGACAATGCATGAAAACTACATATCTCCAGCGTTGGGAGATGTAAGTTTTTCACCGAAGTGAGGATTACGACGTAGTTTTGGATTGTGAAGCTGTGTACACTCTTAGCCAGATACCAACAAATCGGAGAAACATAAGGGCTCCATCTTCAGATTTGAAGATGGAGACAATACGTTTCACCGAAACGTTGGTATCTACCTATGAGTATGCACGACGTTACAACGGAAAACTTAATTCAATATTTATCTGCCACGTTCTGTTTAGCCTGCTGTTTCCACCACCTTGTTACTACTAATTTCGATGATTAGTTTTATTTTTAGTTATATTGTTTGCTAATCTTTGTGAAGCATTTAAGAGTGGTTATCCTAACAAGGAACTTCCGAGAAAGATAACAGTGTAACGACTGGAAAGAAAATTTCAAGACAGAGGAAGTGTTTATCGACGACAAGTGCTGATCGTCCAGAAAAAGAGCTGGAATTACGGCAAAAACATGACACAGCTACAGGAGACCAGTATTGTCATTGGTTTCTTTACTGTTTGCGTGATGGTGATCATTTATAACAGTTAGGGGTTCGTTTCAAACGGAACACTCTGTAGTTTTGCCCATAGCATCTATAGAAGATTTAATAGAATTGACGTAAATCGATGGAACACTTATAACGTCACTAATTCCAAACAAAGACATTGTCGCTGAAGACACAGTGTGTATCGTAATACATTGAAATCTTTGGCGCACTGTTCCCTTCAGACTGACACAGAAAGGCCAACGCCCCAGGAGCCAGAGAAACTGAATGTGTGTAATAAACCCACCTGTATAACAACATGAAAAATTTTGCTGACGCAGAAAGCAAAGAAAATAATGGAAGGAGAAGAATAAAAAGAGTTTGCTTGGAAACTTCCATTTACACATTCTCGAGGCTCCTAATTAAACTAGATATGTTCGAGGGGTAGGGGCGCAATAGGGGAACCTTACTGAAAAGTCGAACTTCAGATAGTTCAACTGATACCTCTAGACTACTGACTTGTAGAGGAACTGCAGGCTGTTCAAATAATAAGTCCAACGGTTAGAATATGCAAATTTTTTAGACGTTTTCACTACTTGTAAGATTTGAGGTTTTCACACCAGTGTCGATGATATTCTCTTGGGTTCTGGCACGGTGTGGACTGGTCGGTACATGCCGACGTTTCGGAATAGCGCACTGTCTTCAAATTCAGCTTTGAATAATACTACTTAGTGATTCATTTCTCGTATAATTTTCACTAGAGCAAATCATTACTGCATTAAATATGTCACAGATAAATTCAACAAACTTTCGCAATATCGCCATATTTGAAATCGAATGCTTATTTCATGCACAATTCATAGTCATGTTTTGTAGCTCTGAACAAAATTTGAGTATTTCACTAGTCAAAGTCACCAAGTCGGGATCTGAGCCCAAAATACAAGCTGCTGCTGCCGCGTTATTTTATATTTTACAAAATCAAAGTCTTCACGAAAGTTCTGAACACATGCCATACAAAATGTCAGTACTCTACAGTAATTAAGAACAATGCCACTTTTTAGTTAATAATCTTCATAACAACCATGCCGGTGTTATTAAGGGTAGAAGGGTGGCATATTATTCATGAGTAATTTTATTAACTGTTTCAAAATTATTGAAAGGACAGACAATGCTATAAGCCAGTACTTCTTTATAAAATAATAAAGTGGGCTGAGCCCTTACAGATAGCGAAAGATTGCTTACATCTGTAGCACGAACTATATTGTGAAAAGCAGGCCTCTAAAAGTATAATTTATGCTACAGACTGCAACCGTCCACTGGTCGTAACCCCGTGGAGCTGTAGTCGTCTCAGGGTGCATGATTGCTGTGTCCTAGCCCGTCAGTGGGTAGACTCTGATCTCGTGCCGTGTTAACAGCCTGGTTCGCATTGGCAAATGATAACACGGATTGATGGCAGTCACCACTAATTATTTACACGCATTCAACACTGAAGTTATAGATAACGATCGGTGGTAAATGATAAATTTATAAAATTTCACAGTCAAGCTATTAATAACTTGAGTGTTTTTGGTACCTTCGATATTTGGAATTTAATTGTAGTTTGTGACGTTTCTAATTATGGTTCTAAAATGTACTAAGTAAGAAGCGAAGTCTCGAAGTCGGAGTCGAAGTCAAGTCTGTCACTCTCAACACCGGGGCTAATACATATTCACAAGAAGACAAGTCATTCGTGACTGGATAACAAACTTACAGACTCCAACCAAGAATGAAATAACATTAATTTCCGTTGGCGTAAGGGTCCGGGTTCGGTGTGAAGAACCACCCCTTTCTCATGAAAGAGAGACCCTTACAACATCCGAACAACCTGGTATCC
Source organism: Zootermopsis nevadensis (assembly GCF_000696155.1). Next base: position 940,910 of record NW_019059844.1, on the reverse strand, counting down.
CACGCTCCTAAATGTAACTCTCTGTAGGGTAATAAACAGAATTTAGTTAAAATCAGGGTAATTTAGATGTGAGATAACAAATTAAGTAAATCCCTAAATATGTTTTCTGTACACGTAGCGTAAGGGCTACTTTTAGCACTTAGGAGCGGTTGTCCACTTCCGTTCTAAGCATGTGATGCTAAAATCCCAAGTAGTTGTCAATACAACAGACATCTTGAGATGTATGATGCAGAAACATGTATTAAATTGAACAAATCGTGTGGTAATTAATGTGAAATACAAAACTGTTAATAAACTGATATGAAAGACACACAACCTTATAAAAGGAAAAGATTAAATACACAGAATTAATTAACTAAAACTAAACTGATGTCGGATGAGCGGTTACAAGACAGATCTTCGTAATCAACTAAAAAGTATCCGTCACTAAATTTCATGCTTCAAGGTAACAGAAATCATCTAACACGAACATTTGAGCCAAGGCAAGTGAAAACAGCTCAGAACTCGCCCAATATCAAGGCTAGCAACTCTCTATTGTCGACTTAGAGCCGTGCGATAAGGGACTGGAATCGCTCGTCAAGTAGTGATTTATAAATCGTGCCATAGAAAAAGTAATAGATCTTGTGTCAGTGTACTCGGCTAAAATAACGGAGTCTGCCGTATTATACCTGCAAGTTAACATACCAGTCACTACGATTCAAAGTTAGAGGTAGTCAAAATTGGCATTAACCCATCGAGCTGAATATGTGCCCTATGCACTAATGAACTATTTATAAGGCGGTAAAAGGAAACTTTCTGTTACCAAGTAGATTCTACTTACAGTTAAAGTAGGGGTTTTGATTCCAAGTTTTATTTTATTTTAAAACCAGTTTACTGAGCGTGTGAGGTCTTGGGATGAAATAATCCACACTTCTTATATGTAAAACAGCCCGTGTTAAGTTCTGTGACGTTATTCATAGAAATGATAAAAATACCCCAAAAAGAAGACTACCATAATGAGGTTTTAAAATGACTAAACGTTACTTGAATAGAACCTTTAACACAGAATTTTAGTCCGACAGAAAAAAGCGATGATGAAAATGACAGTTTTGCGAACAGAAATACGAAGCTCATTTAGAAGTCCAAGACCAATTAAAATGTTATAAATGACACAGAGAAACAAGTATTTCGTTAAAATATACGAAAATTTTAGAGTAAAATATTTAGACCATAATTTGTTGACTATAACATAAATATTCCAGTAGAGTTTCACATACTTACTCCATACAACCGAGTCCTTCCTGAGAAACCAACGGTCTCTCAGCCACTGAAGAAATTCCCAACATTTTATGGAGCCCGAAGGTACATTACCGTGTTCACAAGAGCCCGCCACTGGTCCCTATTTTGAGCAGAGTTTCACATAAAAATAACAAAAAGAAAGTTGCCTAAGTCTTAACTTCCGAAAGCAACCAACTGACAGAAGTGAGACATAGGAGAAATCGCTTATGAAATCGAACATATTAGTGAGTGCAGAATATCACAGATATTTACGATATTAGGTGTCAACATTTCTGTGAATGTACGTATGTGTTTGAGGAGTGTCAACGACCGAACAGCCACATTCCCTATAGCCTATGTGTGTGTGTGTGTGTGTGTGTGTGTGTGTGTGTGTTATGAATAACGAAGGCCTGATGATTGCACGCAGATGCCGAAACACGTACCCTTCGACACTTATATTTTAGTATTTTATACTAGGTCCATAAAAAGTTCGATTAAAAAAGGAATATAATTAATTACAATATCCATAACACAACGAACCAACAACTAGCATTTACTGCAATTTATTATGAGTGACGCATTTCAACCCCATGGGGCTAATAAATTGTAAATAAATGCTAGTTAGTGATAAAATTGTTTGATTCGTTATGTTATGGTTACATGATGCTAGAAGGTATAAAGAGTATTAAAATACAAACAAATATATTATATTTATTTATGTAATACGTACTGGCAGCTGGTTATTGCATGAAAAAACAACGTAAAGCCCACAAGTGCAACAAACCGCCCTCAGGCCAAAGTAAGCCGTAAATGCTCGTCTTTTATAGAATTTTTTTAATTCTCATATCCAAATTTACATCCAATATAATCGTACATTAAGAATTATGGGATATTAACATGTCAATGTCGACAAAACCGGCTGAGCAAAAATAAATCTGACTTCGAGTAGATAACAAAATTTCATTATCGCAGTCAGTTAGTGACCGTATAATTTTAACATTATTTCCAACTTGTTAACAACAGACGTGTACTTACGATTTATAATGTTGCTAAACTTTAGGTATATTTCTGAACGTTTCACATTACATGAAAATGGATTTATCCATGGCGACTAAAATAAAAGCTATTGGAAAGATGATTTACATATATTATTCTCCTATTCCAAAAGACGCCATTAAAAGTGTCAATTTTTCATCAGCTAAGATAACGAGTCGAAAAGTACTGTAGTCCTGTCTGTCTTGTTCATACGGATGAAATCCTAAACATCTCCACATTTCCCTCGTAAAAGAAAAGAAATCCTCTTGGAGTCTTAAGAATCCTCTCATCAAAATACAAACAACGCACGAAACTTGGTCTATATCTACTGATACTCCGTATGCAACACGCATTTCACCACATCTAGGCGCAACCAAAGATGTTTGGAGGACACAGTCTGCATCCTTCTACTGTACAGCTAACTTCATAAAACTAGGAACAATGCACTCTTTTACGAATATTGATCCATCCTTCAAACACTGCATATTCTGTACTCCAATTAGAAATTACAAATTTCAGTTTGCACGATCAAAATACTACATCACGCAGTTCAAAACCTGGACAGATCGCTTTTCATTAATCAGCAGTTCTCTACCACAGCGGCCTACGCAGTTCATACTAACAACTTTCTTACTTTCATTTAATTTATATCCTACAAAAGTCTTTCAGCTACTTATAAAGTTAATTTTATTGTACATAGTGTTTCACAACCGGTCTGCCATACACACACACTTGAGGTCTGAGGTCAGTTTTATTGTTATTTTAAAGCAGACATATAATGTACTTTTTTTTCGTGTCCAATGCACACCATTCAGCATGGTTAGCAGGATTCACGACCCATCAGTACATGGGTTCGACCGGGACCGCGACATTTAACGCTCCTGCTGTGACCCCCTTTTTTAGAATGATGATGAAAGTGGAGTAATTGTTGGGATGTCACGGAGAAACCCTGGAGGAAAAGTCCGTGATGCCTGGACCACGGCCTTGCCCAACACAAGTTGTAAATCTGAGCACCGCCGGGAATCGAACCCGGGACCTCAGTATCACAAGCCCATTTTTCTAACCGCTAGACCACCGTGGCGGTTAATGTACTATGATTATTGAAGGGGGTTCAATTTTATCCCAAAGTACCCAAGTTTACAGATTTACAGTCAAATTATGATCAGGAACAGGTAGAAGGTATGACTGTTTTGCAAAAATATTGCTTTGATACTCCTCATGAATTTCAGCTTAAAGTGGTCACTCTCTTGCTATAAGTTTCTGGAGTTCTTATCGCCCGAAAAAATAAACCTTAATATTGAATTTTCTAGTTATAGCAGTTAATATAAATTAGAATCATTAAACAAACAACAAAGCGAAACAATTTATAGTTTGCTGTTTTCAGTGAGATGTCATACCCCAACATAAGCCACTCCTTAATTAGTCTTAGTGTGGAATTTAATTAAAAATATTAACTGTTAAATTAAACTCACAAAATCATAGCAAAAATTGTGTTATCCTTTAGGAGTCACTACTTTCAGTTGCAGTAACTGTACAGCATAAACAAGAAGGCATGGCCGCTCTCACTCTATTCCCCCTTCCCTCTCATGTATTTTTTAGAGTTATCATTTCATATATTCCTGCCACCTTGCAAAAAGCGGGTGGTAGAAGGTAGGGAAAATGTTGGTTCAACTAAACACCGAAATTCCCATGCAGACGTAGAATAGCCCGGTAAAGGCTACGAATGAGTAGGAGGGGGATTCCCGTGTTACGATGGGAAACAACACAGTAGATTTCCACCTACCGTATGTGTATACATATTACATAATACCGACATAACCCCTAATATTAAGCCTTATGCTTAGGTAGCAGATGTGTTTGCTTAGCCTTCCATATATACACGAAGCAAGACCTCACTCCATTACATTATACTGTGTATGGAGCTGGTGAACACTGCGTGTTTTAAAAATATCAGTCTGACATGATGAGAAAATATAATAAGACTTCCTACCACAGCATGTATGAGAGAAACCCTAGGGCGTGTTAAGAAGGGTGCAAAGCAACCCTTTCTGCTTGGCTTGCCTGTATGTACGTATACTACGGATCTCGAAACGAGGGTAGTCTATGAAAATTTGAATCTGCACACTATGAGTCCCGTTGTAAGCAATATGACGGAAATTAAAATCCCTAATATCCAATTCCAGTTCTGATAATTCCGACGAATTTTCTCATAATTTATTATAACTGTTCCAGACAGACTTCAGAGTAATACCACATAACACTGGACGCATCACATCCCAAACTACAATAGAAGTACATCGTCCTACTGACCGAAGAAAGACCAATAAAAGTTACTTAATTCTTTTATCGCACAATTTCACATCCGCGTGTGTGTGTCCTATGACTTTATATTAGGTTACAAATAAAAACGCATGTTAAAACCAGGGAATTCGCGACGTGTGAGGTTGCGAAACGATAAACTCGCTATAGATAATGGTCTCGGCTGCTTATTCGTGCACTATTTTGGCTGTGTGTCAACGTTTGGGAGGAACAGTGCGGATCCGGATTCTAGGCTGAAGATAGAGACGCTGTGCTCATTCGAAACGATACACAGCGCAACAATCCAGACGAAAATAATTTATACTCTATCCTTATGGCGGCGAAAAATGTAAATTCTATAAGAAACTCAATAATGTAAATTAATAATAACGTACGTAACTCTGCCTGACTCTGGGAAGGAATGATTCCTGAAGAAGTGACATTTACGTATTTAACAACTTAAGAACACCATTACTTATGATCGTTGCAATAGACAATGACAAAGACTGTTGAAGTTTGTTATCCTATTATTTTCTCCTACGGGAAACCAATATTTTGCACCTGGGTGAATCTGGCTCTCAGCTACAGAACGTAAACTTTTTATAGGACACAAAATGGCAGAGGTAGGGGAAAGATTGCTTTAAAACAAGTGTGTCGGACGTAATGGAACCGTACCGCAATTCCAACTTATCGAACCGAAATTTCTCTCCATGCTTGTTCGAAATTCAAACCCTGTAATCTACTCGACACGCAAAACCCTTCAGTAACACCCATGCTTCTATTCTACCCTTAATTAACAGCATGTTCTCATTACAAGCCCTCTTCAGCCGTCTCTCTTGTTCGTATAATCCAAACTCTTGATCGGAAAACGAGCCGAATTCAAATGGCAAAATTAAACATGAGAAGGTAATTCTCAGTCAGAGAGAAAGTACGAACGATGCTTGGTGTGAAGACTCCCATAACGCTCAGAGGGCCATAACATTAAAGCCCTATAGTTAACAGTTAACGGAGTGAATGATGTGACATGTTTATCAGTATGTGAAGCACCTCTGCAAATTACAAGTTTTAATATTGTCACTGCAATGGCGCACGAACCAGCGTAGGCGATAATGTACACGACTACTACAATCGATTACACGCAAGATAAGCTCTGTTGGTAAAAGAGATCCCAACCGAGGTTCGTGTCTTCTTTGTAGCGTTTGACAGTAGAATTCGGACTCTGTTCTAGTTGGACTTCACAAAAATTAATAACTCTACTTGTCAATAGCCAGAATTTTGTGTCAGAAGCAATATATTACTCTGAATAAAAATTTCCTTGGATATTATCCATCGTCTAGTAAAATATAAAATTTAAAACGTAAAACGACGTTTCGGAGATGGGACTCTATCTCCGTCTTCAGGTTCCTACACAGTTGGGCCCACTAGATAGAGCTAATCCCTATCTCCGGTCCGGTACGTTTTATATTTACTAGACGATGGATAATATCCAAGGTAATTTTTATTCAAATGACTCTTCACCATCGTCAAGAAGTTTTAGATTTGAAATATATTACTCTGTTTTCAAATTAATTTACACACATGGCAATTGCATGCTCGACAGTATTTCGTGGCATTAAGGATTCTGATGTTCACTATCCCCAGAATACAGGGCATGAATGGAGTAAACGTTTATTCGTTGCTAAATGAAATCAGAAAAAAAAATTGTGCCGTTTGTTAAAATGAAAGTAATTTTCTGAATCAATTAAACATTAACTTACTGTACGAGGCTCGGAGATTGAGTCTGAGAACAAGGTACTTACGAGAAAGTTATAGAAGGCTGTGTAACTTTGCATGAAGAGGAACTTCTCCGTTTGCACGTTTTACCAAATAGGACTATTATTACGTAGTGTAATAAAATAAAGGAAAATGAGAAAGGATTGTCACGCAGGTAAAAAGGTGAGGAACTCGTACAAAACCCCAATACACAGTCTAGTAACGGATTTTTGAGCAAGGTCATGACATTTCTGCTTACTAAAGGGCGGGGAATTTCTTCCTCAACCGAGCGTCTATTAATAGCTCAAGGTCTCTGATCCATGGAGTTGCTTTTGCTAGAAGTCTGCGTGAAATGACTGCAGACTGCGATGTTGTCATGCCGGTATAGAGGGAATACCAACGCTTTAACGTACGTAGTGAAGCGCCAACTATGTCAAGCGACGAAAAATTATCAATTTCATTTATTCCGTCGATTCTCATACACTTAAGGCAGATTTTAAAACGATGGCCAAACAAAGAGAGGACAGGCAGAGACAGTTTCAATTTCTCTTCTTTATATCCACAATTGCCATTTGCTACACTTACGTTCATAATCTTTTGAATCAAATACTTGCTAATAAATCTGTGTTGCTTACTTTATACAAGCGCAGGAATAAAACAAATTACACACAGAGAAGGTGTTTATTATAAGTATTCTCTAATCTAATACTATTGGGAAGATTAAATACAGGATAAGGCGCAGATCCTACTGTATAACAGTGAGAAACGGCACAAACTATTTTTCAGAAGACTTCAAGGGAACACGAAACGGGCGACACAGGCGTAGATGTGAGAATAATATTAAAACGGACTTTTCGTATAAAATCTGTGAATGTTTATTGGTTGCGGATAGTGTTCAATGGCGGGTTTCAGTTCCATGAGACTAAATACAATTTTGATCAGCAGAGTGTCATGAACTCTAAAGGGAGGCCTTATACAGTGCGATAAAAGTCACTCAATGTTTGTGATATTATGATAACTGCAATTCAATATAATTGGGTTGGATTAAAATATGCCTGTTTGACCACGCAGGCCATGTCATGCTGTAACCTGCTCGCGCCAGTCCGTCAGTTGTCTTTCAAAAGCCGAAGTACAAGGAGGTCTTTTTCATCAATGCAACGAGTGTTAATTACCGAACACTAAGCGTCATCTTGGTTTCACTTAACTTGTCAGAATGACTTTAGGCAGGCGTTTCCTGATTCTCCTTTGCCAAGCAAATCGACAATATCTCCACTGGCGAAACGTTTCCGTGACACAGGAACTTTCCACCGGGTGGCATCAAACATGAGAAAAACAGTGAATGTATGTGTCGCTGAACGCAGTGGACATTTCCAACTAACTAACTAGATGGCTAACCAAACCCGAAGGTTCATCACCAAATTAACCAACGTCGTTCATTCTTCTCGACTTAATCACCCTGACAATACTGGGGGAGTAGTACAGATTTTTAAGCTCATCATTATGCAGTTTTCTCCACGCCCCATTGTCTTCCCTCTTAGCCCCAAATATCCTCCTCAACAGCCGATTCTCAAACACCTGCAATCTGTGTTCCTCCCTCTGGGTGAGTGACCATGTTTCACACCCATACAAAACAACAGGTAAGATTATTGTTTTGTATATTTTAACTTTGAGGTTCTTAGAAATCAGACGGGAAGACAAAATATTTTGAACTGAGAAGTAGCCAGAATTTAATCTCCTCCTAACTTCCTCATGAGTGTCATTTTGATTTGTTATTGTTGTTCCCAGATATTTGAACTTTGTAACCCTTTCAAAGGACTTATTAGCTACCCTAAGATAATTTTGCCCGCCTGTCTTCTGATGACGAGATACTAACATGTACTTAGTTTTTTCTGAATTTATTTCTAGCCCCACCTGTCTACTAGCCTCTAGTAAAACTTCTGCATTTCCCTTTATTGTATTCATATAGTCCCCCAATAAATTAACATCATCAGCATATTCCAATAGTTGATGTGTCCCATTCAATTGCAAACTCTCCTGCCTATCTTGGACTTTCAACACTTAACATAACAATTTTATTCGTTTTATGATTTCAATTTAAATCTTCTTTTGACAAATAGAACATGTGTCAGGAATGGGTGACTTTTCGATAAAACTATATTTTGATGTATTAAAATATGACTATTTCAGAGTCTCTACTCTGTTCCCTTCACATTGGTTCTTTGGATACTATTTAAGAATCCTTTTCAGATCACTTTAGACTTCCAGACACCACATTTAAATCGATGGGGCGAAAAGGGACATATTATTACAGCAGGAACCTATGGCTTTCTTGAAATTAATTTCGAAGTCTGATACAATGACAAAGGCAATATTTTTTCTGGTGGCGATTTCAATGTAAAACACCAAGAACGATACTAGAGGCTGATCATGATAAGCTTGACAGTGCATTCAATACTCAGGGGCTAGACGTAGGCCTACTTGAAATAAAAGTGCTGTTGTGATCTTAAAATGAGCAGTCATTCGAAAACACCAAATAGATCCAACTCGGGAAGACCCGAACAGCAAGTAAACACAAGGACACCTGAACTCAGTTCCACGAATTTAAAAGTTTTCTGTCAGGTCGAGACGCTCATGTTTTGAATTCGTAATGCCACAGACATAAATAAAAACTTTCGTCCCCAAAATAAACATTCTTTTTATTTTAAGTATCTCATACTACGTTTCAGATACTCTGAGTTCATGTGAAAACACAATTTTAAGTATAACTGGAGTGTTAAAGTCTCTCCATTTATAGCACGAAGTGAAAGTTTAGTCACTACGTTCTCTATATATTTTTTTCTTAACATCTCTAACTGGTCTGCATTGTTTGGAGGTTACATAACATTAACAAGACCCTTTATTACATGTGGGATTTAGATAACAAGCAGCCTCAGCAAGTATCACAACAAATTTAACTTTGAGTCCTGACAGCCATTAAAATGTCCCGTTGTTTGCGAAGTGCAGAGTCAGACAGCGGCACTAGAGAAAGAACCATCATAAATAAACGAGAGTGTATCAGCGTTTATAGTTACAATCTAAAATGACTGCTCCTGAAACAAATGAAGCAATCATGATTCACGTTAACTGTACTAAGAGTACAATATCCTTGTTTAATGGAATCTAAATTACGATTTCAGTAATAATAATAAGATTAATTTCTGGTTTCCGTATCTAATGTTCTGAGAAAATAATTATATTTGGAAAATTTGAATGGGCTGAGAAAGAAGAAACCGTTGAAAATATAAATATGTTGACTCTGGTAACAAGACGGAAACTTAACGGAAGACAAACCATTCAAGAAGCCCAGTTGCTTTGATTTTAGTGTGTTTCCATTCCTGACTCTACACCCATGTTCTATTTAAGTTAGTGAAACTGATTTGTTTTCTATAATATTCAAAAGTAGCGTTACTTTGGCAAGCCTGCCCTTGTACAATTGAGGGTTTGAATCCGATGTGAGAGTAATATGAGTACGACTTGTTTCACGGACACAGTTTGATGTCTGGTTACGACGGGTCACAGTAATACCTCATCAGTCTTTTCAATCGGTCACATAAAACACAAACTTAATATTTGGCAGTCTTGAAGCCTATTATGAATGCAGACAGTGAATTTAAACACCAGCCGTTTTAATGGAATTGTGCCTTACTAAATAAACGTTCACATTCAGTAAAAATTAAAGTTTTGCTCCACGTTTACGTCAAGATGGAAAGAATGGGGTCGTGGACTTTCATGTGCCTTCTCCTTTGTCACATGTATCGGGTCTATCAGGCCTTTGCAGGAAGAGGGAAAGGCCCGACATCTTCAATTAAAAATAATAAATCAAAATTACTTTTGAAGTTGCTGTATCGAACATAGTAAATTCTAACACACCCAAATCAAATTTTCTTGCCTGCCTGTAATTTGGTTTTTATTTAAAGTTATTAGGCTTAATACTAACCATGTTATCATAAATAATACATCTTATCACAGCAGCAAATGATTAAAATGCCCCTCCATTACAAAAATTAATTGGTTGATGCTGTTAAGGGAAATAATAGCAATTTATTCCAATAATGATACAAAACCCATAAATAGACAGAGGTCAAAATAAAAGAGTTTTGAATGTTAAAGGATAATATACAAAATTACCATTGTGTTTAAAGTGTTGAATCATGATGGCCAAATATTCTATAGAACTGAGAATAGGTGGACAGTTATTTTGAGTCACTGAAGTGAGGAACAGATTAATAAATGAACAGACCATCAACCAATTCAGGACTGCATTCATAATGAGAGATGTAAATGTGTTTTTTTAATTCCAGGTGCTGTTGACAAATTTAACTCCTTTTACAACACATTCATTGGCAGTTTTCAAGTAAATATCTTTTAAAACATGTAAAACATCATATATGAGTGGCTCTGTGTAGGAATTATGACATTGTTTTTAAAAACAGAATCTCCCCTCCCCTTCGAAAGAGCAACACTTATTTTGATAGGAAAGAAATTTCAGTAACAGCAACAGTGATATTTGCACCAACATCTGCCCCACTTGTTTACACCAAAAGTTTTCAACATTCTCTAGACCTGGTGTCATGTTCACCCTGTTTTACCAACTGATGAGCAACAAGATTAAGTTATTAAGGAAATGGTACTAAATTATTTTCACCTCTGCAGACTCACATATTCCTCAATTAATTATCTTTAACGAAATAAGTCATTAATGAGGTAAGAAATTTTTTACACTGCTCTTGTTTAAGCAACATTACAACGTTAGGTTTTCTTGTGGCAATTCACATGAACCCACTAAGTGTTCATCAGTAGGATGCGTCCTTGACTTATTTTTTTTTTATTTGAGGTAAACAGCTGGTAATTTTCATCATATAAAATGATACAAAAGGTTTATTACACATGAATGTACGTGGGACGCATGAAACACTTCGGTGAGCATTAAACTGAGAACGACTGATACATCCTTTGTTCTTACCTTGTGCACAAGCAGATTCAGCGTTATGTGACTGGTTCAAACAGGAAGAAGCCAACAGGTTGCTACTGCATGAACTTCATATTGCACTGGTTTCACTTCGAGTAGCAATGTTTGAAATCACACATTTTGCACAAAAAAGAATTTTGCACTTTTTCGCATTTTTGTTTCAACATTTTCACAACAAATCACACTGTTATAAGAAACAATTCACCTCACTAAAATAACTATCTTCCATGCCGGCACCATGTTGCACCACGATATTCATTTGTCTGCAATCGGAAGAATTCGGCTGACAGATCGACAATTATCGGTTTAACCGACAACGAGGTAGAAGGGGAAACGGAGCAGCCTTGTATCTGATTCCCACGGAGGAATCGTCACAGAAGGCCAGACGTCACAGGTTATAGCACGCAAAGTGTTTAAAAATACAGACGGGCTATACCAGGGGACGAACTAAATGGGAATGAAAATTGTACTCCAATTTCGGTTAACATACGCTCACCTCCCTGGCCTTCATATACATTTATTGCAACAGCATATTTATTGCTAATAATGTAATGGCGCTACAGATTATGTATTGCACAAGGTATTAGCTCATATTTCCTTAGATATCTCCCAAACTGAAAAATCATTCATCGTAATGGAAGGTCAAATATCGAGTAGTTTCAGATGTGAAACATGCAGACTGATAATACTTTCAAATTATGCTTTCTTATTATTCACTTCTCTTAAATTAAATATTTTCTGCTTCATGGTGTTTAGAATTTCTAGGTGCACCACCTGGTTCAAAATTTCCAAATTTTTAAAACCCTCTCTCAGATGTTTTACACAGGAAAGCCTGAAAAGGACAAATAAAGCTGTGAGTTAAAAAGCTACTCCAAATATAACAGCCAGTATCTGTCACCCTTGACTGAACGTTCGTAGGGATGAGGAATAAGTTGAAATTAAGTTCCCACAGCGGCGTGTGTTTGAGAAATGCTAACGAAGCTTTGGATTCTGGCTAAGTTTAAATTTGACGGGAGTCTCGAGTCAGGCTTCTTGTTAGTTTTGACAGAAACCTGCATTCTGCCACCGTAAAGTGAAGAAATTCTATTTAGTTTTGACACGAATTTTTGTAAAATTTCATGGGTGATAAACTAGGCTAATAATATAAATAATTATTATCACAACGACTTGCATTCAAACTTTATCACAATCGCTCTTATCCTATTGCAAGGGAGTATTTTCTTCTTCAGGCAGCCTCAGTGTATATTTTCACTATTTCTTGCCACCAACGGCCTTAATTTTTGTGTACCAGGCTTTGTGTTTTATATTTAGGCTTAATCAGTGTCATAATATTACTAACCCTTTGATATTTTAACATTAAAATTGAAATTAAAATTAAACTCCTCACGCGTGTTTACTCCATACTGTTGTAATGGTTTATCTATTGCAATTTTTGTAAACCATTAAGGTGGGTACTACCAGTGTTGGTAGCGTGGCGTAGAATGGAGAAGGCAAGATAATATTATCTTGTCAGTTTAAACGTGTGTGGCGGCTGTTATGGAATTCCTTCCAGGATGCTATAGATTGTTTCCAAAAGCTACACCATTTATTTTCTACGATTAGATACTACACTTATAATTTGCATTCTTATTGTGTACCTAGATTTCTAATTCAAGCTAGTTCGCTTTGTAATTGACAAAACTGTGTTACGCAAATTTGGAATGATTTACTGAAGTACCCGTACTTGTATCAGAGTTATCACTTCAGCGCTTACCTGCAGTCATTAGCACGATCAATGTCCATCTGTCTCTTATCTTCTTGACGCCTTAGGCGCTTCTGACCCCGATCAGTCTCCCTGTTCTGTCCTGAAACTTTTTTTGTTCCCCAATACCAAGTTATTGCTGAGTGCTCACCATGGCTAAGTCCATATTTCCGCTTATTGTTTTTTCGATTCCCCTTACAGAAAGGTGAGCTAACCTTTGTGTATTCTTCAATACCGGGGAATGACATTTGCAATTTACACATTCTTAAAATTAAGCATAATCTAATAAGCGCTATACTTGATTCTATATAACTTCAAATCTTTTAAAATCTACGCATTATTAAATTGAACAGCTTCTTAACTAAAATTAATTCTCTACACAGTTTACATCCAACATACATTCTCACACATGTTACCCTCTGTTATATTACGTATACTAAACTGTGTTACTATTAGTTTACATATTGCTTCATTGTGCAATAACTATCTTAATATAACTATCTCAACGAGAATAGAACTTTTGTACAATAGAATATTATTATACTTTTAAATCTTTAACTGAACATGAGTGATACGAATTAGAGCTTCTAAAATATGAAAAACACTGTTTTTATTATTTGTTTATTTGAGGTTTATTTAATGAACGGTTTCAGAAGCTCAGTAGTTATACAAAGCTGTGTCAAGACACGACCTTTAATGTTTGCAAATGCCATCAAAAGCGACAGAGGTGTTAAAAACCATTGACTTTTGCGTGAGTAGCGTATTGGCAGCCTTTTTAGCTAAAGCTACCCCCCCCCTCCCCACATGGTTGCTTTGCTGCGATTAGGAGTGTGCTTATCTTCATGCAAACTGCATTTTAGATGTCCGATTTTAAGGAAAATTAAAAGAAATTTGACAGCTGTTGGTGTACGATAAATCCCCAAATATCACATATCATGAAAATCGACTCGGCGTTTCTAGAGTTGTTGCATGCGATAGAGAGACAGGCGGAAAGATGGTAAAAAAGAAATGGCAAAAGTAACAGAAGAATTTTCGTAACTTGCAGCTGCAAAACACGCCTAAGAGTTCAGTTCCCTGTGGTGGCAGAAATGGTAACTGAATTGAAAATGTCCAAAGATAGCACGAATATCTAAGTAATTATATTATTACAGCAAAGGTTTGTGGTTGAGACGGTGTGATCTAAAGCTCTAAGAAATTCCACATGCGCCGGCCATTGATTTTCATAAAGTGGGGTCTATATCTTTACGAC
>NW_019059844.1:914955-926543 GCF_000696155.1 Zootermopsis nevadensis | reverse complement strand
AGACATAAGGCCTATCTGATACATATTCTACAGCCAAGTTCAATCTCCCCCAGCCCTCTCTCACTCCCTTCCTCTCTCTCACTCCTACACATAGTTTCCGATAACTTGCATGGCACTTAGTTCCTTATCTCTCGTGAGACCCATTCTCCTTCGAAAATTCATGGTACCTATCTTGTCATGGACAAGAAATATATTATAATAGCAATATCATCGTTTTCTGTATAGTAAATTTGAAACAAGGAAGGTTAGGGTTCCTTGTAATGAAGGCAGAATGTTGGCGGATGGAGAATTCTAAACTACAGGCAATAAACTCAAGTGTAAAGATAAGAACGTACCGATATCTGAAATTTGCTCCGCAGATATTCAGCAACTCTTACGTCTCCTTTTTCCATATTATACTGCATTTGTTTCTTTGCTTTTCTCTCTACATGCTGGTAACACTTCTTCATTTCATTCTTGGTATCGCACCCTATGGGATTCACTCGTTTTCCTCACACACACACGGAACTCTTCCTTCCTTCTTTCAACCCTGCCCTCAGCATTCTTGCGCAGTTCTTATTCTACCCTTGCTGCCGGTCTAATCCCCAGCCAATCTTCGTTTCGTAGCACGTTTTCTGCGTTAGGCTTTACTTATATTTCTACGCCCTATTTCACACATATTCCTATATCCTTGAGTCGGGGATCTACGCGAAACATTTGTTCCTCATTTCTATTCGAGCTATCAAAACGTTCTCAGTCTCAAAGACTGGTATTAAAAGAGGAGTAAATTCTTACTTTTCGAATAAACGCATGAAAGTTTCTGACTGTTGGTCAGCAATGGAAAAAACGTACATCGAACTCAGCTGACCATAATAAATATTGGAAGTAACAGGATTTAATAACACAAGTTTATAACCCTTACATTGCTAACAGAACTGTTTGTGAGAATAACCAAACAGAGATTGCTTATGAGCTTTGTTTGTAATTTGGAGCGTAATATCAAAAATAGATATTGGACAATCAAAATATCATGCTGTAAATGGGGTTTAATTTGCGTTGGACAAGGCACAATGGTGGACATATTTAACGTGATGGTGACCATTCAGTTTATAACAAGCAGGATTTTTCTTGGTAATTAGAATGTAACACGTGCCATGGAAGGATGTCATATTATGACTTAAGTTAGTTATAATATTATAGAAATTCTGTATTTTGGAACTAACCAGCAGCTTTATTATTACCGGTGTTTTAGATGAAGGATATATTATGGATACATAAGCACGAAATATATGTCTCTGAAAGCGACTTTGAGATATAATGTTCTCTAAGTAGAATTGTTTATTATTCAGAAATTTATAAATGGGGATACAATGGATTAGAATATGAATTGAATAGGGAAATGTTAAGTGCCTATTTAAAGTATAGTTTATTTTAAAATGTAGGACATTATATGACTTTATTGTATTAACTTTAAAAAAATGGGATTAAGATGGACTCAGTTTTTATTCCTGTTTTTCCGTTATATAACATTCAATTTTTGTTTTAAGCATTTTGACTTACCGAATTATACTTCTGACAGGCAGGCAGGAATATACACTAATAATTATGACACCATCAGATTTGCGGTCAATAAAATAAGTAACATGTTAGTTGTATACTTTATTCTAGCCTGAATTCCTGAACTAAAGATATTCTACTTCGCTTACCTCCTAGTAGATGGCTCGATTTCGAATTGAAGTTTTTTTTACGACAGTTTGTTTCATTGTGTTACACTGCTTTGTTTGGACTTTGTCTGTAGTTATACAACATTTCAGTAGTTGGGATACAGTTTCATTTTTATTCACCTGATGATGGAAGTGGAAACGAAGTTTCTACGCATTTTAATTGTACAATATTTAGACGATGGACAAAATGCAAAAGAACAATTTCACTCGACTGACCTCGATGAAGGTAAGATCTAGTGGAGAGACATTTCGACCGCTCGGCGAAAGAATACAGAACACCACAATCTGGATTGCCGCGGCCACAGAAACTTCAAATCTCGTAAAAACCCATGTCAATGTCAATGAGACGTACCGTATACTTATTACAAGACATGTCAAATAATTATACAAATTATATCGGTATGAAAAGTGTATCTGTAAAGAAATTCATGATCATAGGTCATACCCAACCGAACTGTCTGTACTTACTTCTACAAGCAAAATAAAATGGCGGAAGTTTTCAAAAGTAGCTGAAAGCTTATAAACAAAGATTTGTCTTGTGTATATACATGCTTTTATCACATATCGTGCATCTGAAATACTTACAAACACCTCTTGGTTATGTATATAGTATATATACATCGTAATAGCATACGTTATATAGCCTGATGGTGCTCAGATTACATCTTAAGAAACTCAGAATACGTGTATGTGTGGAAAGGTAAAAGTTCAAGCGAATGAAATGTTCTATTTATTGCACTTGTCACTTTGATGCACGCAGGAGACGCGACAGATATCGGATTATAGTCTTCTGTACCTTTGAACCTTGCTAAGCTATTTGGCTTAGCTAAAATGAATTATTACAGAAGGACAGCAGAGTCTTTGGGAGGGATGACCAGTGACGAAACAAATATCATATAAATACACAACAAAGTTTTCTCGCATGGTGGGCGCGAGCAAAATAAATACGTGCTGCAACATATCCGGAATTCAGCTTTGCTAATCTCTGACTCTACCACATACCACACAGGTTTGCTCCACCTACTGCACGTTTTCACATAATTTATTACATATTTTAGATATCGTTTAGGTCCGGCAAGATAGGAACGTGAGAGGAATATGCAATCCAATTCCGTCCTAAATTTTCTCTTGCAGTGTACTGTTAGTGCGAAAAACATTGACTTCAAGGCTGCGCTTTAAGGAGAATATGTTAAGAAGTACGCCAGTGAGAGACTGACCATTATTTACTATTGACTAGCCGCGGGACAGCTGCCCCAGCTAAAATTTTTAGGAAATTAACAATATTTATGATAACTGATACGTAAACACTCCACAAGGAGTGATGAACGTCATTTTTTTGAAATGTAAATAATTTCTATCAACAGATACACCGATAATGTAAAAAGGATGCAACACAAAGTTATGGGACTGTCTGCCAAAATCAGTTATACAAAATTATCCTAACAATTTTTCCCCTTACATTGGTTTCGGTTTTTCTAATTATTAACTTTTGAGTTTAAATTTAAAATTAAAGTAAGTGCATCATAAAAAATGACTAATTTTAAATTATTGGTTATTGTAAATAAGTCTAAATGGTTTGCATAAGTTATTAACCCTTGTAGCTTATATACCCTAAACTTATCCACTCATGTCATTCTATGTATTTCAGAAGAAAGAACTTGTTTCCTGCACTTTTCTGAACCTATTCAATTAGGAATTCAGTGGCAGGCTGAATATTTGGATTTTTTATCCTGATATTCCCCTGTTCTTCCTGACAAATTCTAGAACAATGTAATCCCCACTTTCCCCTTTTTCCTGAACCTCAGCAAAGAGAACTAGCATTGCAATTGAGGATTTGATCATCCTTAGTTTCAATGATAAGTTACCGATAACTTTTGTAAAATGGAAAATGTTGAATATACCGTCATTACAAAGATCTTTTATGCATCTGTTAGCTGGAGCAAACGTCAAACTAGAATTTATGTATAATACAGACACGTGACTTCTTTCGAACGAGCAGAGTTCTGCTTGACAAACTGGTAGCCATTTTGCTGGTCAGGGAATTAATTGCTCTTTTATGGAATTCGAAGTTTTTTTACCGTTATCACAAGACCACCGTAACCTGACTCATTTGGACCACGTCCACACCCTGGAGTCACGCTTCTTTGAGATGAATTTAATATTGTCCTCCAGTCTATTCTAAAGTTCATAAGTGGTCTTTTACTTTCAGGTTTTCCGATTCAAAAGTTATGTTCATTTCTCATCCCTCCCACGTGTTCCATATGCTCCACCTCTCTCGTCGTCCTTAATTCGCCATCATAACAACATTCAACGCCAAATTTTATTCTACATGCAACAAAACGACAATAATATGTAACAGGAGGATCATTTGGAACTTACGATTTACACGCTTTTGTGTGCTCTTAGCATGACTATTGAAAAGCAGCTTGGGGTTATCCCAGCATTCAAATGTATAAATTTTGAAGGCGATGTAGATTTTTCTTAATAAATTATCAGAATTATGTCACATAATTTTCGGCCAGTTACTTGTTCTTCATTACTATTTTATGAATGTTGGTCTTCTTTTGATAGTTTCCTTACGTAATTAAAATCGTCGATCTAGAGCCACTAAAATGTTTTCTTACATCAGTTTGCTGTAAGCATTCTGCGACAACATATGCCTTTTGTATGTTTACAGAGATAAATGTAAGGATTACTATACAAAGGCACACAATATATCATGCTTTACTTATTCCCAAACGTGCGTCGAAAGACTAAAGGCAATTTGAACATAAGTTTGCTACTTTTGAAGAACCATATATGAATGTATTTCAAGTACTGCAAACCTAGCTTTACACACTTAGTTACCAATTTTACATAATAATTAACAAATCTATGAAGAGTTAAATCTGTGTTTTCTGCTTGTCCATAAGAATCGACATATTATATATACATTTTCTACTCTCACTATAGGCTATTTTATAAAAGTTATAAAGGAGCTAAAACAACGTAAATTAAATATGTTATACGAGTTCTACGCTTTACTTTCATGTTCGTAGCCTGAAATTTGTCGTGTTTTAAATACCTCTCACAAAACAATAAAAGCTTTTGTGTCAACTAATCAAAAATCTAAGAAACAGAGAGCTTATTGTGAAATTAGTCTGCGCACTGATGACACGATAAATGTTTTCGAAACAGTACATAGAAACATCTTTATCCTCACCCTACGTATCCTCCATGTAAGTATTTCCCAATCTCCCTTTCTTCTTTTCTTCCCCCCAACTTCCATCATCCCTTAAATTTCCTGAACCGTCCCCATACACATACTACCCTCACGCTTCTCAATACGTACTGCTTCCTCGAAGAAACCGCCCTCCCTATCTTTAACCAACATACCATCCTCCCATTTCGCCCACTAGTTTCACCCTCCAGAAGTGTCTGAAACCCCAGCCATCCACCTGAGATGTTACCCAGTATGTGCTGTATATACGTTATTTGCGATTCCTGTCCTCCATTTGGCGTACGATTTTCATCTTCATGTGATTTCTGGACTCGTTTGCAGTCGAAGAGGATACAGAGGACTTGGTGTCAGTGGCGTATCTATTGCTTTTCCTATTCATTTAAAGATACGCAAATGAACTTTAAGCAGAAACAACTTACTGGAGCCGACCGCACTGTGTTACGCAGTCACTAAAGAGGTTTAAATTTTAATTGAATTGACGTTCAAAATTTTGATTTAATTAGGTCCAATTATTTGTCATAATTATCTTGGGTATTGCCCGGAATACTTTGTAGCATAAAATATATAAATAACATTTAAAAATTCTGCTCCTACCTGAAAGAAAACGAAACGTGTCTCACTACTAAAATCACTTGGTCCATGTTATTTATTAAATAAACATTGCCTGTTGTGCGAATCATACGGAAAGCACAAATAGACTGTGTAAGCAGAATGAAGAATTTTTATACACTGAAGAATGAGTTACGTGAATTACTGTGCCAATTTCTGACTATGAAGGCCTAATAAAGGTTACTATGCTTAACTTGTATGAATATCACTCAATTTGAGATCACTCGGTGTTCTTTAGAACGTTCCATTGTAAACAGTAACAAGATGGCAGTAGTAAAATGTTCTTAGGTTTAGAGTCAATCGTTAAGGAGACATAAAAATTTTTATGGCGATAAAACCATAAGAGATACGGAAGATTCTGAAATTTATAACCTATTTGTGTAGAATGGAAAATAAATTATGACAGCGAAAAATCTGCTTTTTAGTTTCGCGGCGGTCGATTTTACGTTTCACAGAGAGCAACAATCTGTAATAGGGTCAAATACAGGTAGATCTATCAAAAAAGTAATAAACTCAAGATAAGTAGTTCTTTTCATAAAGATATGTTTCCTGTACAATAAAACTTCACATAAACATGTAAGCATGTAAAAGAGTTGTTGATTAGTTTTTAAGAAGTCCTGGTATGAAATGCAAAGTCTTGGGTATTAAATAAACATGATTGTGATGGGTAACGTTTAAGCATAGCGTGTGCTAATTCGTGTATGCCTTCGTGCTTTATGGTTTAATTACGATGTTCCTAAAGCGACTCAAGCGTAGAGGTTTCAGTTAATGCAGTATCTCAATCTATTAATTACCGAATATTATTAGTATTTATAGTCTTACGTATAGAAAATATGGGCGTTCTATAAATAGCAGTTGAAGTAGAATGGATTATGTTAGTCCAGGACAGGGACCGGTGGAGTTCTTTTCTTAATTCGGTAATGAGCCTTTGGGTTCCGCAAGCCACCTAGTTAGGTAGTTACAGGAGTTCTACAATCCATATGAATGCATGAGTTGCGAACGATAGTGCCGGAATATTTCCTTGTCGTTGTATACGTTACAATTCTGCGGAAAATTCTTCGGCGATAAGAACGGTCTGAGCGTGAACCTGACCACACACGTCCGCCTACCACCGAGGTTTGTTGTACCTTCACTGAATGATAATCACCTTCATAACTTCTTTAAGCGCATATGTGAGACGACAAACGCAAAGTTTTGTCAGAAAAACTACTTGGGAGTCTGTGCTCCATGGAGTTAGTTATAAGTAAACCCAAATTTCAGTGGTGTCTGTGTTCGTTAGAAACGAGAGGACCGAGAGAGCTTACTGCGCCAAGTAACGCCACTGCTGGTTTAGTTCTGTGAAGAATAATTTGAGCACTGGCACTCATTCCGCACTATTTGAAGCAACACGAATGAGATCTTCCTCCGCGTCATTCGCATTCCTTTCTTCTCCTTTCATATCCAGTGACAAGGACGCAGGCGGGAAATGTCATCTCCATGGTTACAGGCAACCAGAAGAATTCTTTCCTTACGTCTATTAAATTCTGCCGTCGGAATACCCACTGAGATCATAGAGGCCAACACAGTTTAATGACGTGAAATGCGACATAAATTGACCAAAAGCAATTTATAATTGCAAAGCTCCTGTTCTGCCTTTTTGTACTATAGGCCCAATTTCTGTGTTTAATTTATTTTATAGTTTTGCCTTTCTCGTTTACATACTTGCCGGGTCGCTTTTAAGTAAGAGAATAGTCTTATATGAATATTTAATGAAAATTATGAACGAATATTTGTTTAACACTTGATGCTCTGACTTTTTCTATTTTCTATTGGTTACTTTAAGAGCACCGTATACTTACGTATTGCCAAAAGAGCTGCAGTGAAGTGACATACCTATATGAAGAATTGGTTTAGATGAGGAAAGAATCTCTAGCAATCTTCCCCAATTTTTCTCCGACATATACCTGGAGGGAATTGGAAATGAAATTCACGTAGAATCGCCGGCTGAGATTTGAAACGGTGACCTTTGTTCCATAAGATAATGTTAGTGACTACTACATTGCAGCTTCATGTCCCTATGTACGTTTTTGAAAAATCTAATATTCAATTATTGGCACGGTTTATTTCAATACACATGGCGGAGTTAATGATGTTGACAGCAGCTACAAAGACGGTAATAATGATGACTAAGATCTATCCTGAGCATGTGTTATCCATTTAACGAAATAGAAAAACCGTTTATCTCTTTTGTAATATTTCATTTGGAAAGTTTCACGTACAAGAATGCTTTCAGGCCTACGCGATCCATAAACTGCTATTGCTCATGTGTAGATGGAGTCAGCGTACCTACTTCCGGCATTGGATTGCACCTCTAACATGGATTTAAGAAACATTTTGTTTCTTAAATTATTTTATTTTTTCTCTCAATTCCATTACTTAATTCAGTACTTTCCCTCGGCCATTTAAGTCTACATCAGAAGTGCGTAATTTATATTGGTCTTAATAAATCGTTCATACCAATCTAACTCCAAAATAAAGTAAATGTATGCGCAGTGAATGTCATGTAGTCTAAATTTAATATCCAGATAACTTTCAATGTCACATGTGACTTGTAACGTAGCCTACATAGGCTATGCTTACCCCCGGTGTTTTGATATGAAATACGCTGACTTTCGTAAAACTTTAATCTCTACCTCTGCTCTTACAAAATATGTAAAAACAACGGCTGCTATGAACCTATTTTACCATCCTGCAGTTTCTTATTTCATTCCTTTTAAAATACGTGGAAGAAGGAGCAGACAAAGTAACTGAAAGCTCTGTTTGGATCCCAATACCTATAAAGAGAGAAAAAGGACTCCTGATCGATTGTAATTGCTTAGGTGAATCATGTCCTAGACCTTGGCAAGTCACGAGCTGACATGCCGGACGAGAAGAGGTTTTATATAAGACGATGGGCGTAATGTCTATTCCGATGGCGTGGCATGTCACTTATATTTTCTTGTAACACCGTCCCCTGCAAGCTCGTCACACGGTGCCCGAAAAAATACATTTCAGATAATAAACAAAATATTTTTATGAGTCGTTACTGTTACAGTAGATTCAAGTGTAATCATTCAACCCTTCTTATTACACACCAGGCTATTGGACTTACTAACAATCACTTTAAGTTACCGTCCCTTTTGTGGTTCAAAATAATATGTACGCCTGCTAGAAAAAACCCATCGCCAAGTCTGCCTTCCTTCTACACAAATTATAAATTAATAATTATACAATTTAGAGATCCATTTCTGTTCATAATTGCGATTATAAGCGACAACAGAAGCCATAACCAATTTTCATGCTTCAAGGTTACAAGAAAGTTTCATCTCCATACCGCGCTGTTCTAGGTCACAGCACAGCACTGTTGACTTTACACCGTCCGAGTTCTGAGCTGTCTTCACTCATCTGGGATCCGCTGTTCGTGTTCAACGTTGTGAGACTTTTCTATGACCTTGAAGCATGCAATTTTGTAAACGATACTGCAGTACACATTACAAATATTTAAATTCGAAATATTATCCATAAGTTTGTGTGTAACGGAGAGCATGTCACAATTCTACAAGATATAAGTCGATTTGTCTGCGTTTTATATCCATAAATTCCCTGCTTTAATGGTAATCTAGTTGTGTTATAAAACCGAAACGTACACAAAGATTTTACGCGGACCATTTTATGATTATTTTCATCAGCATCCGTAAAGAGCATGCTTTTCAAGGATTTTTTAGACATTTTTTCAGGATCCAAAATTAAGTGGCGCTACTGACGTTTATGTTTCAGGAGTTCGCACAGTCGCCATTAGTCTAATATTAATTACAAGAAATTATAGGGAGCAAAAGGAGATTAGCCTCGATAGTCACACGGTACTAACAAATTTCGTGAATATTAATAATTTGTTTCGAAACTTACTAAATACAAAAATACACCGGCGGACACACTGACTTGATGATACCATAAGTATGTTACACTTTATAAATTAGGAATGTAGTCTAATAACAACATTTTAGACCTAGTACAGATCGGATAAGTTAAATTTATTATATTTTATAAAATCAAAGTTTTTAACATTTGCCATATTTACAACTGTTATCGTCTAAATTTGTAACTATGTTTGTGTCTCTATTTTAAATTTTTTTAGTTTCTGCAGTCAAACTAGAAAAGCAATTTAGTTTTAGAGCAGCCACCATGCTGCTGCTTTACACATACAAAAGTTTCTCCAGAGAAGTTGCATATTTCAGAACATACCAACATTCCATAACCCTTTATTATGTGGCGGTAGTTTCGCCCACACTTCACAACTTTGCGTGGCTACTAACGGCCTTCATTACCTTCATGATATGATATTAATATTCAGTTATATGAACGCCTATTAACTGGTCCAAAAGTTACTATACAGAGTAGACACATATAGACGATGCAAAGCGTCTAAATGTTTTTATGAAATAAATTATATTAAAGAATTACTTTTAAGGCCTAAGAAGAGATTTCGAATTAGCAACCCCGAGACATTGACCTCTGGCTGTAATTAAAAATGAAATAGAAGATATATATTTAAAGCGGGTTTTTTGTTTTAATGAAGAGTTTAAATTGAATTGAATTTTTAATCGTTTTCTTCCTTTTAACAACACATTATACGCAACACGTTCTGTGGTTCATACCCAAAAGTAGGCCTACTTTACTTTTCACACATCATATTCTCTGCATTTCCGCTAAAATTCTGAAGCCCATTTAGAAACTCTCTGTTACTTTCACTAACAATTAGGATGCACAGTTAATATCGGTGACAAATACTAGAGTGAGAAATAAATTTGATTTTGTTTTTTCCTCGGTATCACTACGTGACTTGCCGGTGCCACACATTTGACAACAATTCATGAGAAGTTTCAGTAGTAGTCATTTTGTCTACTAATCACTTGTCTTTTATTTCGCCCCGAAAGTGAGCAATGGATTCTTTTTCTGAATGTAACAAAGGCGATATTAAGCAGTACAATTCTTAAAATAAGCATTGTGAATCAGCAGGAGTAATCCAGGTTTTGCAAAGGGATTCGGAACAAAATACCTCCTTAGAGCAGTGTGCTTCTAAGGAAGCTATCAGTCACTAAACTAGTCAGAAATATTCATTACGCTCAATAACGAGCCTGAAACCAGCATTTAAACTGAGTTATATAAAATCATTCCACTTTCTATTTACTTCAGATCTATTTCAATATTATCCTTCCACCTACACCTCCATTTAAAAAGGCATCTTCACTTCATGTTTTCCGACCAACATTTGTGATTATCAAAATTGAAACAAGGCGTATTTATCGAGGAGGGCCTACAAATTTGGAGAGAATCTACGAACAGGGATTCTCTTCCAGCTAGTGGGTTTACGAGTGGAGCTAGACACTCCAGGCAGTATAAAACCACTTTGTTATGAATCAATACAAAACACACAGTGTTTTGAAAATGGACAGGGTCCTGTAACAAGTCTCACAGGTAAAGACTTCGGAACCAACTGTTTGCTTAAGAAAACCGCAAGTCTTTATAAAATAAATAATGAAAATGCAAATACGTTCATGCAGAAGCTGTGGATTCCCTAGTGCGGACTAGAACCTCCCGCAGGACACAACAAAACTGTACGAAATTCTAAAAATCGAAATCCATGATCTTGCGCCTGATTTTCTGGCGTGACTGAGATAACCTGCCATGATTTAACGGAAAGCGGTTCAAATATTTTGATATCTTTAATATTTTATTAATAAATTACACTGTAGTATGTGATAATATTCTGACAGGAATCTGCGACCATTTAAAATAGATTTTAATCTTTTACATTTTAAATTATTTTATATAATTTTTATACTGTCAAGATAACTAATCAAATTAAATAACTTATTGGCTAGAAGACGTTTATCATTCCGGATAATTAGTGTTTCTAACGTCCACCAACAGTGCAGTGAGAAGACAAGGGTAATGAGTTGTGAAGTTTAGTTTCTAAACCCGAAAGATGCAGCTTGTGTATTCAGAAGAGAAACAGTAAGTGAAATATATGTTGTGTA
>NW_019059844.1:870077-898918 GCF_000696155.1 Zootermopsis nevadensis | reverse complement strand
CATAAAGCCCGAACATAAATATTTGTCGATTTACGTTGATGTATTGAAGTTCGGTCAGCTGCTTCCAACTTGTCTACGATTCATGCAGACATAACTAATATGAAAATATATAAGTTAACCATCAGTTAAATTTCTAAAAATTAGCGGTAGTGACAAATTAAACCATTTAAAACAACAGAACAGCACAAAATAATATTTACTCTCCGTTTAAAGAAAATAACACTTTTGACCTGTATTTTTTTATATTTCAGAAGCTCAAAGAAAAAAAAATTCTGCGAAAATATTCTCTCCTTTCCTTCCCTTCCCTTCAAATATTTCAATCATGAGGCTATAACCTAAGGTTAGCTTTAATAAACAACCCTAACGCCCTCACACTCAAAATTACTAAAATAATGACAGTATTGACTTCTTACAAACTTATTCCGTTGCAGCAGCTGATGCACTTATTTAAATCGGGCACGATCGTCATATCAGTTGGTTTGACCATCTATGAATACTTGTCACAAACAAACACTTCACGTGTCCCGAAATTTTGTATCCAGTCAGTGTACGGTTGTCTTGTTCGAAACTTCCTCTTCAGTGTATGCATTGTTAGGCGATTCACGAACAGCAGGAAACGAGTATAATGAGAAGTTATGTTCCAGAATGAGCACTCGTTGTGCTCATTAATACATCATATTCGTACATGCACAGCGTTTGCGCAACTAGTATGAGCTGGGGCGTAGGAGTTTCTTCAATGTCACGGGGAAGATGGGATAGTCTATTAATTACACGGGGGCAAACCTGCTACTGATTTCATTTCTGAACTAAAGTACGTGATTATTTGGGATGCATTTTACATTCTGTTTGAAAACAATTTAAAAAATTTCAGCTCACTGCAATTCACATTACGTTAAATCTGTCATTTAATCTCGTAGCCTCGCACAGTCGCCATGTAAGTAATTATTAACATGCGTTAGTTAATGCTTTATTAGCTATCGGCATCAAACTAGAAATATTTTACAGTTTAAAATACCTTGATAATGTACGCATATTTTTTTCAAAATCTGCGATCACATAAAACTTCACTACCTTACATGAAAAGCTATAGTGTTAATGACAGGAAATCAAAGAATGCAAAGGTCTGGGACTGAAAGTAAAATTATGTTTAAACAGAATTCCATGCAAATCTATCAATTATTTCAAACATTCTCAAGGAAAACTGAGAAGCTAATACGAGAACACCACAAGCTCACCCTGCCCTGTAGTACAGAGATTGCGCGGTAAGGTTTTAGCCATGTATATTAGCAACTGAAGTTAACGTTTTGTGGATTTTCAACTAAATAAATGTAATATTTCAGTGCACGTAGTAAATATTAACTGAAAATTGTTTTCCTTTTAGTCAAAACAAACTGCTTTGCAGAAACTGCTAAAACCATTCACGAAATCATTACGAACTTCATGGAAGTAATTAGACATATATTGTTCATAAATTGTTACTATTGCGTTGTACATTTTGAGTGATTACCCGGTCTTAATGATGAGTTCTGAAAGTATTGAATGATATCTAATAAAAAAAATCAGATGATATTGATACCCTAAATAGCAGTTGTTTTAAAGCTTTATTCGTGTTACCGGTGTTAATAAAGTTGCCTTTCAATTCATACATTGTGATTCTATATAACATATAAAATTCATTTCGACTTGCACTCATTGCAGCAACCGAAAGCTGAGGATGTATATTCATAGACCTTCGGCAGAATTATGCAAAATCCATTTTGAAAATGTCTGTCTTCTGGTGTTTCTTGGATGTTGCATCTTGTTGAAATTGGCCGACGTTTCAGAAAATTACCTTCGTCATCAGTGAGATGACAACGGAGACAGTAAATTTCTCCGAAACATCGGACAATATCAAAATGCATGGTGT
Source organism: Zootermopsis nevadensis (assembly GCF_000696155.1). Next base: position 897,012 of record NW_019059844.1, on the reverse strand, counting down.
AGCAAACCAGAAGACAGCCATCTTCATACTGGTTTCCGTATAAATTTAAATTTCACAAAATATATACCATCCAAAATGAACCTGTTCTAGTGAAAAATATGGGCGCTGCAGAGCGCTGGCTCTTCAACTTAAGGTTTATGTTCATTTTCAGGAAAGTCAATATGCAATATCTGCCGTATAAAGTAGCACTGGGGCAAGTCTTCCTTTGCCAGTTACTGATCTTCAAGGGTTCAATTCTTCCCTGTCATCACCTTTAGATTTTCACTTCTGAGCCGGTACTCGACTACATTTCTACTTCTTCTTTGACGCTACAGCCCGGTGTGAGCCTTGGCCTCCTCAATGACCCTCCGCCATCTGTCTCAGTCTCGCGCCAATTTCTGCATCCCAACACCCTTGCGTCCCCCTCCACTCCATCAACCCATCTGAGCTTCTTTGTCCTCCAGGATTGCTGACAATGATTTTCTTTGGTGGGTCACTAACGTCCATCCTCGCAACATTCCCTGCCCACCTTGGTCTAGCGGAGCTCGACTACACTTACGGCAGAGAAATTAACTAACATAACAAAAGTTCCCACTATCCGTCGGTTGTATGCGATATTGCAGTTTTCATAACAGGTTGGAATATGATTGAATCTGGCAAATTAATGTTTTTACAATAACCTGAGTCTGTGGGTAGACCTACATCTACCTGTGCGTTAAGAGCCAATAGTAGAGAAATTTAAATTACAGTATTTGTATCGTCAGAATTAGGAATAATTCCATCGGATTATTGATACGTCCATAAAATAATTTGTGCTACATAAACTCGGAAACAAAGTTATGGAAATTTATGTAGTGTGTCAAGAAGTTTTAATTTTCAATAGGACTTAACACTATGTGAAATAACTTACTCAGTGTGTTGGTTGTAATACTAATGGCAACACTCAGTCTCCGTAATTTTTTTTTTTTTTGGGGGGGGGGCAGTACTTGATGCTAAGGCGCCATAAAGTTTGAATGAATTTTATTTAAAGCAGTTTATATTTCTCATTAAATGCTTATTACTTTGTTCACTACAAATTATTTGTATTTTTTAAATGTAAGTTAGAAGTTACAATGAAAAAACCCATAATTTTTGGGCAATGATTTAGTATACAATTTCGATTAAGAACAGAAGAAATTGTAATTACAGATTTTTGGAAATTTATAAATCTTTTAATTCCACTTATTTATACAGACGCCAGTATTCATTAAATTTTCAAGCACAATTAAAAATAAAGTCCTATCGGTACCTTTCATTCAACTATGTGTGACCAACAGACGGAAGAAAATTATACCAATTAACAATTTGAAATCTGTAAATGAAACACAATTAAAATAATCTTTTGCGTCCTTCCTTATAAACATAAGTAATTCACACTTGACCAAACATATTTAACTTTTTTACTGTATTGCAACTTAAATTTCAAACCTCGTCCTTGACAAGTTTCTGTTCTTAAATACACTAAACATCCAGTTCAATTAAATTGAGTTAATGTTATGTTTCTTACAATATACTAACACATATGGATATGTACTGTAACCGCAATTTACGGACTCACAACTTCGCGAGGTAGGGGATTTATCTGCAAGAACTAATTTATTTTTGAAACAAAAGATTTGCGAATGACTTCTAATGTGACACCTGTTGTCCAGACAAATAAGGTACGACAATTCTAAAATTGTATAGGTCTAGAAAACAACTATTAAAAATAAATTACATTTTATTGGTAGATAGATTTGTAAAATACGTCAGTTTCTTGCCGTTGGCACAGAAGGAAGATAAACATTAATGTACGTGGTAATATAAAATCTAGAAATAGCAACGGCATTTTACAATTTATAATAACACATTTGTTTTTAATTTTATATATTTTCTTTTTCAGATATTTTGTCGAGACGAGAAATTAAGGAAGATGTTAATTAATGAGCGAAATCCTGGAGTTCAACAAGATTTTGTCATCGTATACCAAAAACACGTCTTTATTAATAGCACCAATTCTTCATTAAAAATATAGAAGTGTGTCAACTAAAAAGGGTAAAAATCTGTTTACCATATAAATGGTCTCTTTCTGTAAACCATATTACGACTGTCTGTAGTTACGTGTATCAGAAGAGCTTGACCTTCTCGGCAAAATACAACATCGTAAATCTGTCTACGAGAACAGGTTCCCAACATTCGTTTCTCGTAACTTGCTCCCTACCACAATTAGATCTGGAAACTTTAATACCGCTCACTTTGGGAGTTGTATAAAATAATAAATATTTTAGTCTCACAAGCAGATAAATTAATACGTTTTCGTTTCCAAAGTTGTATAAGTTATTACCAAGTTTATGAGAAATGTGCAGGAAAAGAATGAGTTTCAAATACAAATTCCCTTGTCCAAGATAGTAATTAAAGTAATCAAAATTCCTAGGTACTTTAAAATGCAACATTAATAGTTATGATAAAGATTTCTGTATTTAATTCATAAGCGTATCTGTTAAATGGTAAAAATACGTAATTTAGTAATAGCGAAAAATGTTTTACAAGTTATTTACAATATTTTTTACTGTTTAGTGCAGAAACTTAAAATGTTTATGTATTTCGTCGAAGAATATAATTTACGTAAAATGTAACGTAAATTACCTCTATAATTTCCATATATTGAATTATAAATGTAAAATATTTCTAAGATTTAATGTAAAAGCACGACAATAACAGTGTCCATAAAAGTTTAATATAGCATACTCAACTTCAGCTAATCTAAAGGCTTCGATTTTCAAATTTTGATAAGAGATCTTCTGTAAGAGGGTTGACAAACTCCACTTTCATAACTAAAATGTAATCAGAGCAAAAATATTTCGGGACCGACAAGGCAGAACGTTCCTTTTTCTTGTTTTCTGGAAGAAGTTTCTTGTATCCATATAGAAATTAGCACCACACATAGATTAAATATATGAGAATATCAACAGTTAACAGAACAAGAATAACTTTCAAAACTTAGAGGTTACTTTTAATTCCTCTATCATGTACTCAGCTCTAAGCCCCGTCTATCTACAAACACGACTATGAATATGAAATATAGAATAATATAGTGTTGAGGAAGTTTTACGTTCATTGTTTACGTACATTAAGTATAAATCGATTAAATTTCTCTGCATACCACTGATAAAATTCTTAGTACTAAAACGTAGGTAATCACTGACATACAGAACAAAGCAACCCTTAATTGAACAGAAAAAGATTTTAGTTGTGAAGGCAGGAAAGATGTAAGACATTTTGAGATTTTACGTCTCCATAAAATGCAGTTTTTAAAAACTGTCATCATATATCTATGTATTTCATCTTAATTTAATACTATTCATGGATTGTGTATCACTATGACAATTATCCTGCAAGGATGCTTAAATAGTCCTCATAATGATGATTCAATCCAATTCCTGATTTTAACGTGCTGACTCAACAGCTACAGCGGCAAATTTTGATCCAGCCTCAGGCAATTAGTTAGTAGAGCCAAATGATAATAATAATAATGATAGAATTAAATCTTCCTCAGTCCTCAGTCAGTATAATCCACTTACGTTTCGTGTATGGCATATCTTTACACACACTGGTAATATTTAATTTACTTTTAAAAAAATTCATAAAACGAATTCGATTGTTTTAAATAAATTATGCATGATATTACAAAACTTCCTTATAAATATATTTTAGCTGCTGCCTGACAGTATTTCGACTTTTGTGACTTTTAACCAGCGTTCGAAGTATTAACTTGTATATACTGTAGTATATGACAGATAATAATGGTACCAACATATTGCTAGGAGATATAAACATATTATCTTTTTTGTACTGGTATATAACTTGAATACATAATGGATAATAATGACACTTATTTAATTCCTATTATTAAATCTCTCGTATGAAGTAAAATATTTTGTATCCATTTAAACTAATATAGTAGATTTTATACTATTAAGAGATGGTTTAAAAAAACAATATTGCTGCAAAAACTACTACTTTTGAATGACGATACAGCCTTTTTAAACGAGGAAATTTACCTCAGAAAATACACCGCAGAATCTCAAAAGTAAAAAAGTGTCATCATCATTCATATTAATTTTTCAAGAACTTCTGTAGACTAATATTCATGCAACAGAACCATATCCTATAACTTGATTATAAGAATGAGTAACTTCACATGTCACTGAAATGTATAGGAGATTTAAAAAAAACTATATAATTGTTCTTGAAATTCAGGAAATGTTGTATTTTTAGTTACCAAAAAACACTTCTTGGAACATGTAATATTGTTGTGTAATCTAGGCTATAGAAGTTCATAACAAGAAGCCGATTAGACATAACTTATGCTTATATACGATAGAATAATTTAAGGAACTAGCTCTTAAGGGTACAGTACCCATTTCTCTGGGGTTAATTAAATACGAATATTTATATTTAATACCTAAGACATTTCATGTGTGTTACTTTACTTTGCATGTTAAATATTTAATTTTTTGAATACCGTCACTATGGTTGCATTTGTAAAATCACTGTGTACATTAATTCGAGTCTCCAGTTAACTTCGTCTGTCGGTGTGAAGTCCTCTGGCCCAGGGCGGCGGATGGTGTGATGACGACCACGACGGTTGATGTAGAACCGCCTGTACGTATACTGAATGTATCCTGAGTGTATTCTTTTCCGGTATACCTTCAGTATACGTAACAGGAGGCCACACTGTGTTCTTCCGTGCGATGGCGACGTTTTCCAGCAGCAGCAAGGATACTGTCGAACCACTTTCTTCAAGGTCGAAAGGAGTAATAAGTAAATTTAACTATTATTATTATTATTATTATTATTATTATTATTATTATTATTATTATTATATAACTGTTTTAAGACTGTAGCCTTAAATATTATGAATAATTTTTTTTGGTGGACACCATTAAGGTCAGTTTAAAAAATTCTGTCTTGGCCATTCGTATTTCAAATAAGAAAGATATATCAAATTCCCCTTTACTGATTCTCTAAAGGTTCATAATAATTTTATAAAGGCCTACACAATATTCCGAATGGTGACTCTACTCCCGTCTTCAGGTGACTGATTGTCATAATAAAATGCATTTCATGCAACAGACGGTGCCAACCACAGTGTTTCTTTCCACTGTAAAGAACTTCCGTAATTGATGTATGGGCCATAAACAGCATATAATTAACATAATCCCGATGTTACACCTACAAAAAGCGCAGTTATTGTTGTCAGTGAGTTTTATGTTTTTAGGTAAAGGAGACAATTAAGATAATGGTAAAGTTGTAAAACTAACAGATAATCAATACATATAACGTCAAAAAACCGACTTTAATCCTAAAATGGCACTTCTTATTATAATCGTAAATAGATGAATTTGAAAGAGAAAAATTACATTGAGTTACTGAACTTAATGAAGTAGAATTAATTCCATTCGTTTTTTCGTAACCGCAAGTAATGTAAATATTGTACTGAAAATGCCTTTAAGAAAATTAACCAATGTATATACCCAATTATGGAAACTGGTTCCTCTCCAAGGAAAATATATTGTTAAAGATTTTCTTATGATATTAACAAAAGTACCAGAACCTTTCTTTTTCTAAATGCACCCATAGTTAATGTTGTTCAAAATTTACACTTTAAGATTATTCCAGGCTTTCAGTAAACTCAGTAGGTCCAACAGAACACTAAACCCTTTACATTACTTACACTTTAACACAAAAGCTAGGCCTACATTCATCATATGATTGTTTATTAGTTCGTTAATGGAAATCCCATTTCTTTCGTCTTATAAACTAATAGTCAATTAGGAGCTGTAATTACGCGGATTCGGTTCCTGAAAGACTGATTTGCAATGTGTTTGCTTCAGTGAGTAATATTCGTCCTCAGGAATCTAGATGTATTAAGAGTTCAGAATATTTCACATAAAGGAGACAAACCGTTAGTAAGAGCAAATTTCACAACATTAAGTTATTACGTTTATCTCTAAAATGATCAAATGCTTTGTAATTATACATGTGTGTGAAATTAAGATGTGTAAGATTTAGAGCATATTTTTGTATAATATTAATCTTATAAAAACAAAATACTGAAAAATATAGATTTGGCTGCATCGACTGATTTCACCGCATTATCCTAGAAACCTGTACTTAAGGGCAATAATTTTATTGCCGTGAACCAACTTTTCCAACAGAAGACGCGATTTATTATTCTTTTATGGTGTTTTGCTTTATGAGCTTAACAACTGCAACACAAAAACTCACCCTAAAACATGGTTTAAAATATTGTGGACAACATACTCTCTACGTCCCAGTTACAGCTAAACTGAAAGGGTTAACTTCCTTTAAGACATTTTTAACCCTTTGAAGCAGAAACAAACTTTCTCTTCTATGGTTTTAGGTTGTTGCAGCAAAACCCATATTTTGTTCAGGAGAGGTTATGGTTAAAAATCGATGTGCACAGTTCCTCTGCAGTCTTATAAAGAGAAAGTTTTCAAAGCATAAAAAGGGGTACTAGAGAATTTTTTAAAAAGTCAGTAAGATGAAATTAAACTAGAGAGTGGAAAGGTAAAAAATTCTACCAATCAGAGAAGAGAATGTTTTCAAGAATTCTTCGAAACTAGAAAGTTTAGTGATACATTCAAACTTTCCTAGCGAACTTCAGTTGTCTCCGCTTGTTTGAATGCTTTGGATGTAAACTGAAGTACTGCAAGTGACTAATATATAATTGGCCACTTAAAGTGGGAGTGAAGTTTGTTTTAGAGAATCATTTTGCTGTGCATACTAGACAAACAAAGTGTGACTTCCATAATTACAGCTGCTACTGTTGGTGAGTTTCAATTTTTAAATGAATATATTACTCCTACATAATATGTGTGTTGGAATACTTTTATTACATCCATAACATATATGACTACATACTGTAATTTCACTCGTGTCTTATTAATTTGTGCAGTTGTAGTTCACTTGTCATTTTTAACTTCCTTTTTTCTTATGATAACAGAAAGTTACCTACCCAACATTTTACGTTCTTGTTTCATTAAGCACATCAAACGTACCAATTACGTATTTAATGTTATAATTCGTTTGTCAACCCTCAAAATCACATTTAATAAAGAACGATTACAAGACTTGGAAAATTTATGAGATGTAATTGCTCCTGTATTATCTACAATTAAGTAAGAAATAGTTATATGCTTTAAATTTAAAAGGCAGAGCTTTGTGTGTTATTAAGTTTTATGCCTGTAGAAGCCGGGTTTTATGCAATTCCATTAATGTAAATAATAATTTTGTACAGAATATATATATATATACACAAAAATTTTGTTTAGTGATAATAGAGAAATTAAAATTCGACGAACTGGTGTATGCAAGACGATTCATAATGAACATCAAAACATATAACTTCAATCAATGTTTATGTATTAAAGAATTTAATTAAGTGCTTACATACGAAACAAAGTGTCTTGAGATTATGAATCAACTTGCATACTGTTACTCGTATTTGCTTCTCCTTGAGTTCGGAATTTCCTCACCTAACGTCGACTGCAAAATGTGATAGTTGAAGTCTTCTAGTGCCACAAATGAAGCTTCAAAGGTAAGATTTGTAATTGTTTCTATATGATCGGTTAAATTACCCAGGATATTTAAATGAAATGAAAGCATGATATTTATAATTATGGTGTGCATCGAAATTTTAAGTAAATTAATTTGGAAGATGTGAAACTGTATTACCAATAAAGGAGTTGGATTCTACAGGCTTAATCTAAATGTATTTAAACCTGTATTTCTTTCGACATTTAATAATTAATAATAAATTGACAAATATATTTAGTTTCAAGGCTTCTATTAATTTCTTAAAAATTAAAAGATATGTTAGTAGTGCGTTTTCTAAAATATATTTTGTAAATAAATAGTATTAGATAAACTGGGATAAAATTTTAAATGTTTTAACCATAAATTTAATTAATTAGCTATACCTACCACGTCTTTTAACATACAATAACTCTGAAGGTTGCTAACAGACTGTTTTATGTGATTATCGGAATAAACAGCAAAAATTCCTCAATCAATTTATCTCCGTAAGAGAGTTGTGATTTTCTGCACATAGAAACTTAATTCCTGAACAACAATTAGATAGATTTGTGCTTCAAAGGAAAAACTAAACTGCATTCATATAATCTAAACACTCCCTCGTTTTAACAAAATGTCTTCAAAAGATACGTCACTTTCGCCGAAAATGGTCAGAAATCTGCATATGAAATTTGCACTGATGACGCATGTAACTGAAGGACTTCAATAATAATAAAAGATTTTAGCCTCTGAGATAAATGATCTCTTCCCAACTTAATTCACGATGTCTTATCAATCCTCTAAAGCAACTGCGTTTTTCTCACGAATTATATTGATGAGTTTCACATGATTCGCAGAATAAACGAACTTACGTAAGGAAGCAAGCTTAGAGATGGAAACTAAAATTTCAAATCATTATTGTCTATCTTCAATAACCGATCGATCTCAAGACTTACTAAGACATTCTTAATTTATTTAACAAACTCATTTAGATTACAAAGATTGTACAGCGTCCAATACTAAACGACAAAGATATAAATTATAATGTATGTGGACGTAAATGGTGGCTGCCTATTTTATTATACTATTCGACATATGCATTAAGAAACAAAGAAAAATCAGTATGAATACCAGTCTCTGTGGTTGAACCCGGGCCTGCCGATTAAAAAGCAGGAATTAATCATTCGACCATGGTAGCTCTTTGTGAAACGTCTAGCTATCAGACATTAACCAAACAGTAAATCTACCCTACTTCGACACGTGTTATACACGCATCAGTTCGCAGTCCACTGTTATCTTGAATCTATTACAATAAGAACGTATTGTAGTAACATATAACATGCAATGTTACATTTGCATATTCATTTACTTATATATCTCCAAAATGTTCTGCATTTGTTACAAACGAAGTAGATAACCCGTTAAAACGTGTGTGTATCTTGAAACAGATATTATGATCGCACATATCTGGTACAAACATGGAAAGTGACTGCTATTATTCATGTCTGGTGTGTTTAGAAGTAGAGGTAAAGCGTTAACATGAAGTGTGCAACCGTTCCATTTCACCTTTTTAATATGTTATTTCTATTTGTGAGTAGCAAGATTTTCTGTCCTATATTTTCCATGTCCCCAATTTTCCAACTATTCTTATCTCTATTCGTTTTTAACTTAATACTAAGTATTTTTGTGCGCTTATCTTCATCATGACTTCTACAACCCTAGAACCGTATAATACTTTTATCTATCACTCTTAAATAGCCCACTAATGAGAGGCCGAAATTAAGCATAGGTATTCTACAGCAATTATGAAACTTTTATAAAAACTCAGACATAGAACCACAGTACAGACAGCGAGAAGAGATTCCGCTTCTTAACAAACATATCTTGGAATAGTCATGCTGCTGCACTGGAATACATTCATTCCAACACACACAGCGTTCCTTTAAAATTTGAGAAAATAAATTTTCTCACAGTAATATTTATGGGTCTAACAGCGATTATTAGATTATAACGTATCTCTTTACGTAAAAAATCTTAAAAATGAGGGAATGCTCTTTTTTAATTACTGCCTTGACATAGCTGGTATTTTGTTAATTAAGATGTTTTTATAGGGATTCGAAACACACTTTACCTTCGCAATATTACCATCAACTAACTAACTCCATGCAATACAGTCCTATTCCAATAATTTCGTTTCGTTTTACGGAGAGCGAAAATTAGTTACCGTGTTTTAAAACAGTTCACCACTGGACCCTTTCGAGCACCAATTACATACAGTTCACGAGTTCAAGTTTTTCATTTAAGATCCATTTTAATATCATCCTCCCACCAATGCATATGGCTAGCAAACTGATATCTCTCTTCAAGTTTTCTAGAACAAATTTCTATGGATCTGTTTTACCTAAACGCACACAAAAACGCTTTTTAATTACAAAGTCAAATGCTTAATGCCGTTTAAGGAAATAATCACTGTTTACTCTAAGAATCAGACGAACCCAACGATACGGACAAAATGCACAGTTGCTGATTGTTAAATAAAATAGCTGATAAAATTTCTACATGTCAGATTACTCCTAAAAAGTGAGTTTTAATGAATGTGCATCAAATACAGATTCCTCAGATTTTGAGCCTGAAACACTATTAGGCTACATGATATCTTGTGATACTTAGAGTGCTTTCAGAAATGCACCTGCAGAATTTTTTTAAATTTATGCGCGAACTTAAAGCTTCATCACCGTCAGAATCTAGACACCCTTTCGCATATTCCTGACGGGCTCAGATTACATAGAGTTTCACTAGGACAATAATTCCTAAACCAATAATTTCGCCTCTCAAAAGGTAGCACGTATAGTTATGCCCTGTTTTTAATACGCCGAAGTTTGAAGAACTTTCTTCAGTCTAATTACTGTACATTCAAATCAAAACGAAATCCACATTCCAGAGTCCTTCACTTAACGGAGCACAAAGTTTCATTACCGTGTTTACAAAACCCACCATGAGTCCCTGTCCTGAGCCAATTAAATCCAATTTTCAATCTCCATCACTGCTCTCCTTAGATTCATTTAAATAATATTCTCCTACCGACGCATATTTCTTCTGAGTAGTCTCGTTCAGACTTTACTACCGAAATTTTGTAAACTTTTCTCTTCTCACCCATACAAGCTATATGCACTGCCCATCTGATATTCTTAGTAATACACAGCAATGAATACAAATTATGGACATAATTATAAGTTTTTAAAGTTTGAACAGACCTAATAAATAATTATTGAAAATTTATACATTAAAAATTCATCTTAATCCAACATAGCTCATATTAGCTTATTATATATATATATATATATGTGAATACATTTTAGTTTATGAAAATTTCTCTACTCACTTGTCACGAGATATTTAATTTTTAAAGCCGAAGATCATATAAATAGTCAGGTTTATTGGGTTTTTAGACTTTGTCTATCGTCCAAGGTTAAAATGCACACGACGTTTCGAAAAGCGGATCCGTTTTCGTCTTCAGGTGTGTGGGGCAGGGGCACTTACTCTGTTTGGTCCGTTGTAAAGAGCTAATCTCTGTCACTGGATAAACGGTTAAAACATTCAATTTTTTAATGTCGGTTATGAAACAGTCTGACGTTTCCTTTGATTCTGCTTCAGACTTAAGTCAGAATTCTGAACAAGAATCTTGCATTTTTAGGAGAATATTCCTGGCAGTCATAGAGTACATGTAATGTGGTTCACAATGATTCTAGAATTTTGTGAGGCTATGTAGACCAAGCAGTTAATTATATTTCTGAAATCGACACAAATACATACGAATGTGGTTTATGATTAAATTTTGGAGCGGAATTATGGCAGAATCGGTTATTAAGCAGTTAGCAAACTGTCATCTAATACAGTCTTCTTTCAAAATTTTGAGGACCAGTACACAAAATATAATATCCAGTTGATTTATGTGGTGTGAAAATATATGTAAATTACAAGTGTTAAAGTGCGGAAAATATTTGCACCTGAGAAGAAATAAGTGAGGCAGAAGTTTCAGATCAGTAAGTAACTTGTACTTGTTATCTAATATCGTTGGAAGTTACTGAGATCTAGGAAGTAACGACTGGCTGGGAGTGTGACTAATCTGGAGGGGAAAAAAACAGACGAGGGAGCGAACACTGGGTAATCATGAGGTCAACACGGAATGGATCATAGGAATACAGATTGTGGAAATCGGAAATGAGTGGAACTGGTTGAGAATTACGTGGAATTTATGGTGTTATTATTAGTGTTAAACCTTTGGATTCCATACCATTAGCTAGTCAATCAATCGCTCTGATGGTGGAAGCAGTAAGTACTTCTGAAATGTCGATCTATTTACGAGACTACAAGGCGCAACATACCAGAAGGCAAAGACATTCGTCGAGGTGAGAAACTGAAATATCAGTGAGTTTTACGTTTAAATTTATGAGAAAAGGATCAACGTCTTATATTTCGGAAAAATTCTTGTTTGAATGTATGATGACCAAATATTAATTATTAAAATTCCACCGTAATCGTTTTATATCCCAGTGTTATATATGTTTCCATCAAATATTTAAATGTTCTGTGATGCCTCAGTTGATTTACATGAAATTCATTTGATACTCATCTTGAATTTCTAGCTCATGGGGACTCACTTAACAGTTAGTGTTCCATTTGATGCTAATAATAACTACAGATGAATAGCCGGTCTGTAGGGCATTTGCTATATCCTGACGAAACACCTTCCTGATACTGTACTGTCACACTTAATAATAATAATAATACTTTATAATAATAATAATATTCCAGGCTTATATAATGGCTTTGTTTTCAATTAAATTGTAAAATAAATCTACATTCTTTTTACGACTGTAGCCCAAATTCCTTTTTTTAGTTATATAGATACATTATACACTTTTCTAACCGTGCTAGAAAAATCCATTATCTTCTAAATGAGGTGCCGGTCTTGCAATATCACGCGTGAGAGACCCAAGGAACCTGCTTAAGTACGATACTCTTTGGAGTACACCGCAATTAAGTATGTGCTTTTACGTCACATCATTGTGATGATGTCAGCAGGGCATCCAAGATAATAAAAAATGCAACAATTGATCTATGGTAATTGTTGCAATAATGTGATCGAAGTTAATTATTTTAACAACGTGATGAAAGACGCGACAGACAGACATAGATGGGCCCTACAATGGCTTGGTTCATGCGAGCATTCTTAAATTTTCAGATTTCTTAGCGTACCGAAGACATCAAGACAGCTGTAACGAAGAGAGATACACTTACCTTAAATAAGTAAAAAATAATCTATAAATTCAAATTATCAAGGCACATGCATGCTTACATGATTGTACTTTCTGCAATCTATTTAATATTCCTGTAAATTCAATTCATTTCGTAATTCATACTTATGGAAATCCATAACTTCGGAATTCATAATTTTGACAAAGACCTTTTCTCTTAAACGTTCCACATCCACCTTTGTAGCAGGGTTTTGAATATAGAACATGGAGGTGGGAACCTGCTTTTCACAGCTGTATTCATTGGTTGGGATCCCTTGTTACTATGGTAACGGAAAGGCAGGGCCTAGGGACCATATTTCTTCCTTAATGGTAGTGGGGAGGGTTTGTTGCACAGTCAGATAATGGTGAGACGCCATGTTGGGGTAGGGAAAAGGATTTCGAGCTGTACATTGTATGGCGGGATAGCTGAAATGTAAGGAGAGGGAACGCCATTACAAATTGCTACAGATTCTTCTATATTCCGATTAAAATCTGTTGACCCACAGTTGAATTTTAAGGGAAGATCTTATGAAGAAGGTATTTCTGAATTCATGTTACCAGGAACAGAGAAACAACAACATGCTCAGTACACTTTTATTTTGGTTTTGTTGGCGACCGCACATGTGAACTGTTTTGCTGTAAGTAGCTGCTGAACACGTTCAGGGTAGCGTGAAAAGATTACAGTAGTGGTTTCAAGAAACTTACTTGCAATAAATAAGTTACACAGTCTGTTCCGTCATAATATTTAAGATTCTTATCACTCGTATGCCAAGGTTTATGGTGCACATGAGCTGATGATGCGAGCTGTAAAAACCCGCTACATAGATGTAAGAAATTTTTGTAGACTGTTACTGAGCCTAGAAACCATGGGAATAAAGGGCAATGTCAAATATCGACAATGGGTACGAATGTAGGTCATATATGTAGCAATTATAAACAAATAATGCTGGAAAAATGTTTCTTAGCAAATAAAGACATCTAGTCATCTCTCCTGAAAGGTTACTAAAGAGTGAAAATGTGACAGAAATGTACCGTTACAGAGTAAGCACACATTTGTATGAGTATGTGAATGGCGGTTTAATGGCACTGGTCATAAGTGTACGTTCTTTTCCCATATATATATATATATATATATGTTATCATATTTCAGTTATTAGTATGTGTCCAACGAAAACAGTATCTTCTTCTAGCAAGTACCTAAAAACAATAATTTCGCTGTAACTAACTTTTCTAAAATTTTAAATTCGCAGCCAAAAATTTGTTCTTTCGACAACTCTGTCAGGAACATACTTACGATTCACATTTTGTTTGGTGACGGTCATTAACGCGGCATCATACTGAGACGTAGAATAAATAAGAGTCTTTGTTTACTGAATAGGCCTATAAGGTTCTCACGCAGTTCTGTGAAAATCTGTTACTGCTCTTAAGTTATGAATCACAAGCTGCCTTTTCTTAGGCACCCTGTCTCCTTGGCATTCAGAATGTCCTTGTGGATATTTTCGTTGTTATGGATACGGATGAGTTGCTGTAATATCCAAGCTATTTTAAAAATTACAGATTTACATTAGAATATATGCAAAGTTTTAAGGAGACACATGACCGCTGTTTCTGTTCCTGACATAAAAGGCACTAGCCGTCAAGCTGAATGAAAGATTACGCTCTTCGTGCTATGAGAAAAACATTGCAATTAAGTTCTGATTGTGGCGGCCCCGGTAGAAAGAAATGCAATCCAGGATATGATGGCGCTTATGGTGAGGTGTGGCTTCATTTGGAGGGAGTCTGAAGTCTGAGAAAAGGCCGTCTGTTGTGTGTTGGAAGCGGTTGGCAAATGTTTTCATATTTGATTTACTTTATAAAAACCTTCATACATTTTGAAGATGGCTGTCTTCTGGGTTGTAGTAAGATGAGATCTGGTAAGAGTTTACGGACTTTTCATAGGTGCTTGCTGAGATCATCGCTCTGATGATGGAGGCAACATGTACCTCTGAAACGTAAGTAAACTTTACCAGACATCGTGGCGCTAAAACCCAGAAGGTAAGGCAGACTTCTTCACATCTCCATACCCGCCGTTGTGTGTACCTGAAATCGTACTTGGTAAATTTTATACTACTTTCAATGCGATTTACTGCAATAAACCGTTTTGCTCAGTACAAAATAAGTCGTATTTCTTTCATCTCTGACGGGTATACTATGCTAGTAATTTGATAGCTGTTAAACACTCTTGACTAAAATTTAACATCGACCAAATATTTATGCCGGATCCGGTTGTTGTTCAACTAATAGGAATCTAATACTTTGGAAAATTAAATCTTATTGTACGTAAGTTATATCTTTAAAACGATGTAAGTAATTTTAAGTTTTCTGATTTAGGCTACTTGGACTGATGTCATTGTGAGAACTGAAATAACAGCTACATCATCTGCAGCCAAATATCTGCAAAGAAACGCCTATGTGTAACAAACTTCTCCTTAGAAAAAAACCACGCAACACATTTCATGCAGATGCAGCACTAAATTATTTTAATATTCACAAGTCTCGTATGTAACTTCGCTTCCATCTGAAATTTCAAAACGTGTCTTCATGACAACGAAACAACCGTCGAAAACCACTGCGTCATTTAATATTTTCAAGTGCATGCTGTAATTTATGTAAAACCCAACCTTCTGTTGTGCAGAATTGTGGTTTAAGCAAAGAGACCGGCAGCCGGTGACAGAAATTGGGATGTGGCTAGAGTTGAGCAAATGGCACGGGAAATTTTGTGGCTCCAATTAATTAACTAGGCTGTAAGGACATTCACGCCATACGTCGGCAACCTCAACTTCTTTTATAACACGCGACTCTATATAAGAACTGCCACTAATCCAACTGTCCCATGTTCAACTGATTTAACTTGCTTCTTTAGTGTCGTATTGTATTTCCTTTTGTGACACTGGAGCACTCCTCTACTTATAACAAGATCCGGAAATATGACAATTTGCTCTGTGCACTTGTGCCCTTAACTGCAGTGGTCGTCTACATACACGAGTACAATTAATAATTCAATTTGTTTGTATATACTCATAACAGTCTTGTGGCAATCACAAATCAGAATGTTTAAACTGATTAGAGACTAGTTAATTTCTCATTAGACAGGATCGTTCTTTCTGCCCTGAATGAACTTGGATAACTCTGTTTTATATATTAAGAATCATTGTTCAGAAAATTATCAGTCACTGAAAAAAATGGTAATATATTTAATATTCAAAGCAGCGTAACTTCTGCCTACCCAGCTTTTAAGCCCATTTTTCTGAATAAAATTCTAGATGGGACCCAAAACGTTCTTGTGCTTTTGCTTTCTTTAATATCACCGTCTAAAATTACTTCAGTTATGGCATTTTGTTTTTGAAGTCCTGCATAAAAATTCCAGGTATGGAAGAAGGACTAAATATTCACGTCCAGTGAGGTGTTATATAAGTATGGCTTTGTAAATTACATACCTTCTATGCTCTGTAGGAAACCATATTCTTTTGAATTGTATTATATGAATTAATTTGTTTTGCCGCTGATGATGACCTCTTGAGATCGAAACGATTTTAGCATTAGTGGCCTTTCAAGTGTAAAGAGTTATTTGTATGCATGATTTTATATTCCAACGCGCTGCATAGTAAGCAAGGTTTAAGTTTTCAAATATTTATGTTTGTAAAATAAGAGCTAACGAAGAGATCTGTTAGTCAATATTAGGTCTACTGTTTATAACTTCACCGTAATTGGAAGATATTATTAAAAATGTCAAACATGTCAAAGTACAGTAATATAATATGAATTGCATATTGTTTTTTTTTTGTTGGAGTCAGGTAGGTTTATTTGTTGCACACAACAATAATTTAAGCAAAGGAACATTAATATTCTGAGCAGTTAAATTTAAAAATGTACGCCTTTCATTAATTAAGTTATTAGTATTAAAGTCGACTGTACGGCATCTAATATATGGCGACGAATATCGGAATTTACAAATTCATTACCTCACTTCCGTTTATTTCTACTAGAACAGGAGAGAGAGAGGGAGTAATCGGTTCTCTGGTGAGTGTCGTGCTCAATGCTAGGTTATGAGACAGTTGCTCATTTCAAGAAGCGAAATTTAAGCAGCTGAACTACTTCAGGCAGCCAGCTGCTCCGTGCTATAACACCAATTTATTTCTTGTGAAGAAACAAGCTTTCCTAACAATGTGTCCTGGTTTTGACGCAGACCGGAGTACTAATATACGTTCGATATTTGAATACGTCCAGCGAGTATAGAGAATGCTAAACTACGGCACAGCTGTGACATTATATGAACTTGCGGAACACGACCGACAGAACCGTGATGTGACACGGGCAGTATATTAGAGGCCCACTGGAGAGGAATGACTTTCACTTCGTAAGAATTCCCAGAGCATTTATACATGACAAGGTTAGTCCCGGAGAACATAAACAACTTTCGAGTTTCCCGCGTTCCTCAAATAATCCACAGGTAAGAAAAACAACACAGGGCATTTAAAATAATCACAACTGCCGGTGAATATAAATAACTTAGTTAAAATGAATCGATATCAAATTGGATTTTGTACATTGACTCAGAGCAAATGTAAACATTTATGAAATTAGTAACTTTAGCAGTTGTAACACGACAATTCGATACGTACGTTTACTTACACAATCCATGAAACTGTGAGTTTGCTATTCGAAAAGTTACACCGCACATGACGTTTGTTTAAAGGAACACGAGGAAAGAACAATTTTTGTGGCCTAAACGTTTCTCTGTTTACTTGCTATAATGCTTCTTTTTCATCTATAATAAGACATGGCGCGTTTTCCGCTAAAATTTCTTAAGTATGTGTTTACTTAGATTACTAGCAGATTTATTTTTCAAATATTTTTTAAACAATGCAGACCAGGAATGTAGAAATAATTAAATTCAATTTTGTTTATTTATTTATTTGTGTTTCACAGCAACAGAAAAACCAATCACAGGCAAGCAATGGAACAGAAGCAAAGTACGATTAACAGAGTAAAACACGGTAAGAAGTACAGAAAACAAATAAAACCAGGACACAGATATAAAAACTACAAATCCTGTGAAAAAAGAACAAGAATAGTCTATATTAATTAAGCAGTGCTTGAAGGATTGAAAAATGTCAGTTAGTGAAACATAATTTTTGTTGCAGAGGAATTCTTTGGAAACAAAAACACAATTATCTGAGGGGCTGACATCCAGGAGATGGCGTATATTAAAGTAGAGTAGTGTCTAATAATACTTGCTGATATCCGTACTCTAGCAAATTTTATAATGGAAGGCAATCAGTTTTATTCTCTAAGAGCATAATGAAGAGATGAAAACGTAATCAAGGCAGGGGACTTCGAATTCATAAAGACAACAAAAGTCTATACCAGTCTTGACTATAGAATCAATTTAGTCAACGAAGAAATGAAATGCAGAACCAATCATGGAATTAATTGATAATTACCAAGTTTTCTGGAAAATTCACGTTTTCTAAAGCCCCGCTCAACGTAATGGGCAATAAACATAGATCTTTCGTGAGGCCCTACAAACACTGGCATGGGACCGTAACAGGCAACTGGGCATAACACGTAGAAGGCTGATAATGATGATGATAATGATCGTAAATGCTCACCTTCTAGGGAAAAACAAAAGACAGAAGGCTCCTATTTGAAAAATATGTGTCACCCACAATATAAAGTAATGTAAAAATTATAAACTTAATTTTGTTTGTGTTTGTGTGTGTATGTTTGCAGGAATCAAAGTATCTCTACTTTAAACAAACAGTATTCAGGCATTTCAAGGAATTAGGTAGTGGAATTCCAATGTTGATGTCCGAGGCTTTCCGTTTCATTTGTTCATAAACCATACATCCATACAAAAATAGAGTGTGTCTGAACATTCTTCAAAGGCCTATAGTTTGACGTCATATCCCTAAATACAGCAGTCTGTAGCGTGGCACACACGCTCGTACACTTCGTATGTGTTTATAGAGGCAGTTACATATACTTAGAGCCGGGACGCGCACTTTACACGCTATGGAATGGCGTTGCTGTGGACATTCAACAGAACCGTCTGCAATCAACAAGGACACAAAGACGTATGAGTAAGGCCACAGTGGACTCTTGCTTGTTTTCATAATACGCTACTGTATTGCACGCAACAATACTCTATATGGGCTGCTTACGTGTCGAGGAATTGGCTGAAAGAAGGACATGCAGTCATTGTCTAAAAGACTTGAAGATTTATGCCTTCTGGGTTGTTGAGCTGTGTAGTCTGGTCGATGTTAACCAACGTTTCAGAGGTCATACTGTCTCCATCATCAGGGCGATGAATCGCCCTGATGACGGAGGCAACAACCCAGAAGACAGAAATCTTCATACACACCGCTGTGAATACCTCAAATCTTACGTCTAAAAGACTTGCATGAGAGATTGTCTCGTGTTATGAGGTTATGATTATGTTGATTAGATGATTTACCTCCGTTTTGTATGATCAGAAGTAAAAGCTCTGAAGTCACATTAAATACGCATTACTGAAATTCCATAGGACTGTCGCAGTTTTTCCAAATTTACTTTAGGTCAAAAGCTTATGAAGACCTTGCCTTACAGAATGACTTTCGGTAAGTCTACCTGGGCATACATCTATCATAGGCTAAGAAATGTGCTTGAACGCTAAAGCCGTTTTTAAAAAGTAATTTTCTCATTAAATATATTTTAAATTATGAACTTAACTGTTATAGATTATTGGTAACTTTGTTTACCACTTTTATATTCAACATTTTTCTTGCTATGTTTATTTAAATGTTTAGTTTTTAACACCAATTTAATGAAAATTATATTATATGTTTTGTCTTAATAAATATCCATAAACGTTATTCATTAATATCAGGTAGTTAACTTCTCAACCCAATGTTTTAAAAGAAGCTATTTTAAGATAAATGTGAGGGGAACTGTTTGATTTACAGTCAATGTAGTGGCCACGCCTCTAACCACGCTACTACCGTTCAACCACTACCTGATTTAACAATCCAGTGATTCGGCATGTCACCCTCACAGGGAATTTATGTGTTATATTTAATTATCGGAATAACAGCGAAAGGTTTCATCAACATTTTTAACCCTATTAAGTCCAGTGGCAATTAAATGTACCACAATATTTAAAGCTAAATAAATGTGCCATTTGTACTTATGTCTCTTGTATGACACTCGTTGTAAAATTACAGTTTTATCGTTGTAATGGCGAAGTTTGTGTTTTCTTTGCGGTGCGGACTGAATTCTTAAATATTGTTCTGAAAAGAATCGGTTTCAAGGTGCTAAAAGACTTTTCCCCAACAATTATACCCATCTTGTATGTTTCCTTGGAGATAGGAAACAAAAATGAAATTATATTCAAAATAGCTTTGTCGTCTAAAGGGCAAAAATAGCATACATGACATAAATAAACATAGGTCTATTGTCGTATGGAAGTCCTAAAATGATGCATTTTATGTCAGTCACTATAATTCAGTGTAAATGTGCATATAAGCATACCTACCATAAGTTGTTAGCAGACTGCAACAAAGTATGGTGGAGATGTACAGACAACCAGTAGCTGTGGAGAAATAAAGAGTACGGAAACAGAACAGTTTCAAACGAAACACGCATTAAATGCATGGGGACAGAATCCAGACGCAGAACCTGATACTTTCTCAGTTGGTCAAGAAACTTTCTCATCAATTATATGCAGACGAGGAGGTATTATCAGATAAACATAAATCTGTATCTGGACCACATTCTGAGGTCGATGAATCAGTTCACTTAAATACTTTTTTAACATCTGCGCCAAAGCCTACCAAGTGGTCTCTTACCTCCAGCTTTTGCACCTAAAACACTGCGTGCATTTCTCATCTCTATCGTGCGCATAGTTGATCACAAAGAGCACCATTATGAAGCTGATTATCCCATCTCACATTTTAATAAATTAAATCATATAGCGGATGTTTAAAAAAAAGAATCTGATAAAAATTTAAGCGAAAATAATTTCAAATATAGAAATTATAAGCAGTTTTTTTTCGAAATTCTTACGTGTTCACATTTGAAGCCTCATATGCAATTATTTATTCGAATTCTTATCCTACATCAGTTCACCAAAATACATTTTTAAAAATATAATTCTTAAAATATCCGAATGCAAATTGCACATAAATTAAATTTTATATTTTTAAACAAACGAAAAAACACTGCAAGCGTTCAACTTTGATAAAACAAACACAAATATATCAGTAATTCTTTGTTTATTTAACGACACACATGCGCAGGAATTTCATTAACACAGTGATTGTTCAGAACAAAGTCTGTGTGTGTCCAAGCCTTCATTCGCTTGTTGCACTGGCCACCATGCAAGACACCTAACATCACGTAACCACAGATCAAAAGGACGCAGGAAATGGGTACGTGTTTCACATAAGAAAACAGTACACCCTTTCATGTAACCATGGTTGCATGCTCCACGCTTATATGCATTCATCTGAAGTTATTATTCTTTCTTAAAGATTTGCTTCAACTGCTTATTGTAAACAATAACTACAAGGAAACAAAAGATTCAAGAAGTTTTGTTGCATGTTCATACGAAGCTGTGTGATTTATGAGATGGTAATAAAATTTCATTTGCTGATCGAAGAAAATGAGTAAGGTCAACTATGAAACTCGACTTGCGTATGTTCCTGCTTACAATTCGAAAATTCTGGATAAACAGAGAGCCTATTTGAAATATCAGTGCCACATTCTCACAGGAAAAAAAAAAATATTTGTGAAGACAATGTGTAGTTAGATGATAATTTTAAATTTATGCCTGGGGAAAGACTGTATTTTTATGTTTTTTACGATAACATATATGATGCTGTGACAACTGTAAAAATTACAGTAGGTTTTCACTGTTCAATGAAAAATGAGAGAACAGCTATAAATGAGACATACAAAGATGATACGAGATCGTCCGTAAAGGTTCGCCCTTGCTTCTGTAGATGACGATATACAACAATTTTTCCAAGACGGGAGACTTGAGGCACATCTCACAATGGATTTCTCTATTACATTGATTTTTGTGACTCATTTCGAAACATGTTAAATGTTGTTATTGGTCTTCTGTTTTAAAACGCCTTGTGGAATTTTGGGTAGATAATAATGTTTCGGAAAAGCATTACTGTCTCCATCTTGTGTGTGTTCCTTGACTTGGACTCAAAATACAAACGGTAGTGGCCGATGAATTGAATAAGCGGTCTCGGACAGCAGAAAAGGGCTATTCATTTACCACGGTGGTTGAGCGTGTGGAAAATTGATTCGGAATAAAAGAGAATTCTATACTTATACATTCCTTGTCTCTTTATACACATGCCCAGCCGATCATAGCGTCATACATTTAGGCTTTAATCTCCCAACATTACTGGCAACCCGTATAAAGCACTATATGCCCTGCTTTTTAAAATGTTGACAACACCATCCGTATTAACATTATTATTATTTTTGCTATAATTATTATTTTATATTCCTGTATTCACTATGTAATTGACTTTTGTAGCTGTTGATTTAGCACGCTAAAATAAATAACTGGAATAAATTATTTTTAAACCATTTTTGGATTGTGATAAGCTAATTGTATACTGAGAGAAATGTGGCCAAACTTAGCGTCTTTGGAAATAGTTTTTCATCACTAACACGTTCTGAAGCCATGGTAACAACAAAGCCTTATATACAATGTAAACATAGGAGATTTCCGTGGAGTCAAAGCGGGCCAGAGTATACAGATCTCTCAGTTTGGAACTCAGGCCTGAGAATATAAACAGAAACACAGAAATAGTATTATAGTGGATTATACCAACTATACCTTACTGAATTTTACTTTTAGTTGGTATCAAGACGGCTGATGAAGAATTACTATAAATGTAAAACATTAGACGTTGTCCCGTAATGCCGAAATGGCGCATAGGTTGCGGAATATAGCACATCTCCCCACTCAGATTTGTTTTGTGTCATCTGTGAATGGGGTATATTTAATTTCGTAGTCTCATAATAGATGTGACTAGAACATTTTAGTGCAAGACTGCATTTGAGAATTATTAATCTTGTAAAGAATAGGATCATGTAAAGACTATTTAAAAATTCAATTACTTAAAACAATTACTTATGTACAGAAATAATAGCTTTAAACACTTTGCTGGCAAAATGAGGAGTTAGTACATGACACACGCTAAGTAAATAAATACTTGTTACTGGTCAGAACATTCCTAACAGCGATATATTATATTCGTAGCCTTTTTCTGTTAAGTTATAACAGAAAACCGCTTCACCATTGTCTTGACAAAATTAATCCAAATGTTTTTACGCTGCAGTCACAGTCCCTGAAACGATTAGCTTGTTTCCGAATTCTTTCGCTTTCAGCGTTGTCAAAATTATGTCATCACGGAGTTTTCACCGTTCATACGTGTTTATTGCGAAGACGAGTTACTGGTGAGAGTTACAAGCGCTTCGGTATTCGGATCGCGTAAATACGCTTCAAAATAAGTAGTAGTAACAAATTGGTCTACTGACCTGCATTAACATCACTTAAGAACGGCCTGTTTCTGCTCAGACATTCCTTTCGTCCTACAATCTTTTAATGGCTCTGTCAGTAAAGTGACCGTTTAAGGACAGGACGAATGTTGATTGATTGTCAAAAAGGGTAGGGTTTTTTCTCTTCGTCATCGTGTTAAGAACTGCTCTGGGGCTCACCCAGCGAACACCGAGGGAAAACGGGGCGAAGTGTGAAGGTATCCTTTCACCTTCGTCTATTGCAGAGGTTAAGAATGTTGTTTAAGAAAGTTGGGAGATATACGTCCAGAACCACTTACATCTTCATGACATCGGGATTAATTAGTGTTCTAGGTGTTGTAAGTATAGTACTTTAATTTGAATACGCGTATGAACGTATTTGGTGAACATATTGAAACAAATATTTTACAAAGACTATTCACTTTTTTCTGTTCTGTAAGTTAAATTTTTAGTTACTACAAAAATTTCTCGTTTCTTCTGTGATAGGAATCGTGTGCACTGCTCTTTTATAGAGAAATTCAATGCCAGCATCTATTACTCTCTTCCTTTCTCTGCCGAAATTTGAATGCTATAAAAAGAGACGGAAAACATAATGGTTTGTAGCACACATTAACTTTAATCTTCAGTTTATCGCACACAAAATTCTTTTGCCAGTGTTCTCAGTTTTTTCCACCTATTATGTAGTTGCTAGGCAACCTTAATGAAGACGAGGTGTAGGTCTATATTCACAGTTATTTCGTAATCGACAACCGTTTAACAGATAACACCAGATAACAAGTAATTCGTCAACGGCTTTCTGTGCTTTTTATTTTAAGACTAGTGGCGATGGTCAGAACAGAACCGGATTCTCTTGAGGGTCTACCACTAATGGTATTAGACAGACTGGAGCTGAAAGGGAATTTCTAAGTAAGTGGTATTTTACTAGAACTGTTCAAGAATAAACTGCTGGTATTTGATTAATCTTTTGTTTTACGCTTTTTTGTCAATTCTACACCGATTTCAGATTTCAGATTAGGTTATTGCGCCGTTTAGTCTGGTAGATTTCTACCAACGTGTCAGAGGTCATAGTGTCTCCGTCATCAGACAATATGACCTCTGAAACGTTGGTGGAAATCTACCATACTACACGGCGCAATAACCCAGAAGACAGCAAACTTCAGACTCACTGCTGTGATAACCTCAAATCCTACAATTTCAGATTGTCTATGATAAAATGTCATGCCTTTAATCCGGCTTTATCCACTCGTTCAGAGATCGACTACCCGGGCAGTTTCCTTGCGCTTCTTTTTAATACTTCCAAGAAGATTCTGAAAAGTAACTTAAAAGAGGTCATGACCTCCTTATTCCACATCCATATCATTTCCTTCATTCCAATTTATTCCGCCATTCTACGCTACACGCAGTCGAAGAAGCGTTACATGCCATTAACCAGCGTTGTTGCGACGTCGTTAAATAACAAAATAAATAACCAGACTCTTAATGAAGTTATTTGTCTGAAAATTACGATGTTAGATTGCGAAAAGTGGTCGACTGAATGTAGGCATATAACAAAAGAGGGGAATAGAACCGATGAATGGATCTGATACAAATGATTTCAATAACCGAAGTTATTGCGTGAAGAACAGAAAGACAAAAATAAAAGAAAAACATGCGAACGATTAGTATGCCTTCGTAGACTTCCGATTATTTCTTAATTGCAGCAGACAGCGGAATATTAGTGGATATATTAAGTCTACAACTCAAACTACATAGTGAGATTTTCTTCGATTATCATCTTGAATTCGATTATGTATTTGAAATTGGTTTCCTCCTCAACAAAATTGCTTATGAGTTTTGTATGAGGCTTGTGTATAAGAACCTTGAAGTTCACTTATGAACCGGCCCCAGGCTTGGGGATTCAAGGATACTAATTACGAGGCAGAAATGGCAACCGCTACACCACCCTGAGCGGGCGTCATATCCTATCTCATTAACATATGATAATGCAAGAGTGAATCATCCACGACACCTTCCTACATGTCTGAAAAAACACTCCGACCGAACCAATAAATGAGCATATCAAATTAAATATTCAGACCGCATGTTACAAACATAAGGTGGCTCAGAAGTTGTGTCTAAAATTACATATTTTGTAGGCACCATAAAGGCAAATTGCTACTGAATACATACCTTTGTACTAATAGTTTAAATAAATTAAATAACTCAAGTCATTTAGACTAACATGAGAACAAAATATGCAAAACATACATGGCACTAGATCACAGAATTAACATAATTAGAATGATAACGCACAGTTGGTCAAAGGTGTGAATGGTCGAGGAGAGAAAGGGGAAAAATGAATATAAATTTATTGAGTGAAATTAATATCTAATATATTGATAGAATCACAATTATTCTACTATGTGATTAAGGGAAACAATCTTTGTTTCAAATATATGGAGGTCCCTGAAGACGACATTAGCAGCTGATGCGCATCTAGCAGGAGGACTGTATTTAATCGAAGGGCTAAAACTGAACATAGAAAAATCTCTGAGATTCTGAGTAGGAATTTGGAGATCGACAGCTTCCAGAAGGGAAGGACAGCATTTAAAACCGCGGTAAGTCTGCGCAAGGAACAGTGCATCAATACAATGCCTTCTCTTAAGCAGGGTCTGGAGTTTTAAATACTCTAAACAGAGGTTCCCAAAGTGTGGGGCGCGCCACCTGGAGGGGGGCGTGTTGATTGTATGAAAAACTTCCTTAACGAAATATGGAGAAATTTTTTTAAAATCCTTTGCTTGGTTGGGGCAGTTTAGTTGTCTTACAGTGCTGTATACTCATAGCTAAATTTTATGTCAAAACTCTTTGCTTGCACTTGTTCTGGAAGGGGGGACGTGAAATTTATGAAATTTTTTTAAGGGGGGCGCAAGGTATAAAAGTTTGGGAACCTCTGCTCTAAAGCATAAGCGAAGCTGTAATGCACATGGGGGAGGAGACGATTATATCAAGGGTTTGAAAACGTTTGCTGGATGCGTTCCAATTTCCTGGCATTAGTATTCCAAAACGACCGAGGCGTACTCGAACTTCGATCTAACTAAGGTTACATATAACATATACAGGAAATCGAGAGAAAAGAATGAAAATGTTAAATTCTAAACAAGACTCAACTTAATACATTGCGAAAATATGTAGTCAAAATGGTTGTGACATCGAAGTTTAGTGGTTATTCCTGACAATGAAATTACTCTCGTTGTACTAATGTTGAGTTTCATGAAGTTAACACTGCAGCAACCATGTACAGAGTCAATGTCAGTTTGAAGTTGATTGCAGTCGTTAAGCTGTACCACATTTAGATCTGTTACGAGTAAGACTTAATGCCCTGCCCATGACCCACATCGCACATTATTATTGGATTTAGAACCTTTAATTATAAACACTTCCTGTTGTTTTCTGCGGTTGTAAATCCTGGTATAGGAAAG
>NW_019059844.1:857412-870014 GCF_000696155.1 Zootermopsis nevadensis | reverse complement strand
GTTGTAATTTATAGCCTATCCTTTGTAAAACAAGTTAATACTAGAGTGATCATTTTAAGTAGAATGACATAGGCGGTATATGTGGCATTTTGAGGGATATTAATGCATACCATGGTTTAACCGGAATACCTGATGGTAAGAGACGATTTGGGAGACTTAATCACAGATAGAAAAGCCGGTCACAGTGGCCGCGCGGTCTGAGGCGTCGGCCTTATGCCGCTTGGTCACTGGGACAGTGGGTTGAATCCCACTCAAGCCATGGATGTTTGTCCGCGTTTTTCTGTGTTGTGCTGTCCTGTGTACAGACAGAGGCCTTGTGACGGGCTGATCACTCGTCCAAGGAGTCCTACCAAATGTATGATTACTGAAACCTCTTAAAAGGAGGAACCTATGTTCCACGAGATGCGAAACGTGTATGAGAAAAAATCACATATAGAAACACCAAAATGTAGCGTTAGGAAACGGGATGCGGGTTTGGGCTGGATTCATCTGGCTCAGAATAGGATCCAGGTGCGAATTTTTGAGAACACAGTAATAAATCTTGGAGATCCATAAAAAGTGGAATTTTTTTCGATAAGCTGGATCAGTATTTTATCTTCAATAAAGACATTGTTAAGCGTTAGATTTTTAAACGAATAAGGTCATGCATTCTTCGGCACTGTTGACACAAGCCGATGATTCAGCGGAAGGAAATAGTGACACAACTACAGTTAAACTTACTCGTGATAAATCTGCAGCTAACAGTTTTTGGTGCGTGCTGTTGGACACATTTTATAGGACTATAAAATTTTCTCTTCTTACTTCTTTCTGCCTTACATTTACGATGGTGTGTAACTAACAGTTAAAAATGTGCACACTCTTTACAAGTTCCAATGCGTGGGTGGGTTATGTAGAGATGGCAGCACTGAACAGCGTTACAATAATGTCATGCCAAGATAATTTAGCTGCGTCACAGTAGTAAAGATTTTCCCGACCTACTACAACGCAGCCAAACATTCCTACGTATATGGCCTTCTTTATGAGATAAATAAATGAATGTTCATCCTGTTACGTTTTTCAGGCCATGTGATATATAACACGCAGTGGCGGAATAGCACTATCTGCGAAAGTAGACCTACTTTTTTTAAAATTAAATTTAAACTCAATCTTTATTTATTACAATGACTGTAAACATATGATTTGAAATATTTATCGAAATATTGGGCCGTATTCACAGCGTACTTTTCTTCCTCCTGCTTATCCGACTTTTCTCTTCAACTGTTTAATCTCAAATTATTATTTTATATATATGCAAAGTTATTGAATTTAGTACTAAATAAAAGCTTAGTATACTTAAAAATGCTGACACTTGACACACGGTGTCATAATGATTTGCTTGTACCTGTTTCGCAAAATAATCGTAGCCTGCAGGAAATCGATATTTTAACATCTGTTCAAGCCACTGTATTTAAAAATCGCTAAATCTGCAATGTTTCTAGAACCATCGTCTTCCTCGTCCTTAGGGTACTGGACTACTCTGTGGATGAGGGCAAAGATTGTTGCTGTTTTCACTCTTCAACCGCATTACACGGTTGGTAGCCCGAGAAGAATTCATTATAAAATAAGGATCTTATGTGGAGATGCCACATATTCAAAGACACAAACTTGAGAAAAAAAAGGGAAGATATTAACTAAAAATTAGTTACTTAAGTATGATGTATTTGCGATTTTTGAATACGGTGGCTTGAACAGACGTCACAATATGGATTTCGTACTTAGTCGTATGTGAAAGCTTCAAATCGAAGATCCTTCTAAGTAGTCTTAGCAGAATTGTTTTTGCAGCAAACCTACGACGTTTCTATCAATTCCGCTTAAGCCTAATGCAACATAAGGCTGTAGAAATATAACTGACATTAATCGACATTCCAATATTTCATACAGAATTGGTTTTATCCTCCTGTTTTATATTGCTTTTTACAGAAATGTGGCCGGTTAGGTGGGCGATAAGTGTAATACGCTCTGCGCATGTTCTGCTCAGTATTAACTACCAAAATAATATTCTCCGTTGTATGCAAAATATGAGCATTTTGCGTATGTAAGAACGGAGCGAACGCCGGGTGTGGATCGTAAAGTTGATCGGCGGCTACTAGTTTAGCCAACCTGTATAAAACAAGTTAAAACGAGCCGAGTTAAAAAATACTATTATGTAGGGCAGACGCCAAGTAAATTGACGCAGACTCTAGTCGTGGTTGTTAGCACGGCAGAAATGAACCGAGTTTAAATTCGTTTTAATCGGCACAAATTAATTACCAGATACAATTGTGAGATGGGGTATACTAATTTTGTATTGGAATTCATTCAGTTTCAAACTAAAACAGGAAACATTTAGCTAGAAATTGCTCTACTGCAATTCAGTCTCGAACCGAGATGCCAGAATTTTTTAATTTATACTTGATTATCACTCAGGTGGCTAAGAAATTTTCTTTTATAGAAACCTAAGATTCAACGCAGATCAGAGATCACAAAAAAGCTCTGTCTTCAAATAGTCGAATATTCATACTCTAAGTCTCCAACCGATTTTAAATTTTATAGAGTAACATTCAAGTCTCCTTAGTAGCCTTCCTTTGAGGTATTTCGACAATAAATTTATTGTCTAATTTCGCACGCTAAAATGAACAGCTAACTTTCGCGGTCTACAGACATGGGACCTATACAAGTATAAATTTCCCTGTCCTTTATCTTTTATATAACTGCTTTTTATATTCGCTCTCCTCTATCCGAATATAGGCAAAAGAATGTACCCTCAAACACCTTTTTATTTAGGTGTCGAATATAACATTGGCGAATCGAAGATTAACGGGAGCTGGGTCTACATTCTGGAACCAGTTTCTTTGATCATATTTTACGCGGCTACTCTCCGCCTACTGGTCCTGTGATTGGTCCTGTAAGTAGTGTTAATGTCAAGTCACCCAAGCGAATGAAATCAAGCGCTGATTAGTTAAAATTCTGGCTTGCGCTTATCGAGTCTCTTAATGTTATGTCTCTGATAGTGGCATTCCATTATGACACAACTTATTGAATTCACTTAGTTATGTGTTGCTACAGATGTGAGAAATAACTTTCATACTTAAAACAAAAAATCAATTTACAATAAATTCGACGCTTCATGCTACGTATCTATTGGATTTCCACGATCGACAGCACCTCCACGGAAATTTATGTGCACCTCCAAGGGACACAAGATCAGGAAGTTTCTTTGTATAAGGTGCTAATTTTCGCTGCATGTACAACTAATATTGAAGTTTGCGTCTTGGCTCCGTCGTCTTGGCATATGTAACTACAAAACACAAAGCTGTTTCGAATTCGGGTTAATACTCGTCCTAGTAATAATACAACTCTTCACATAACTTCTATTTAATTTGTAAGTTCTTTAAAGCGGCATAATATATTTGTTACGTAAATCAATAATCTCCATTTAACCAGTTCGCAACACTATCAACATCGAAACTTCATAAATCTATATGATCGGCCTTGCAGACTGTTTCTCATCGCCCTGATGATAGAAGCAAGGACCTCTGAAACGGTGAATTTCTACCAGACCACACGGAGCGTCAATCCAGAAGACAGCCCTCTTCTTTCAGACTGTTCCTCATTTAGATATATACCATTAATATTATAATCACGGACGATGCACAAGTGTGGACACTGGACACTGAGACTAAGGAAATGTGGCTTATATAGACGAGTTTTTGTTACTGAATCCCAAAAGAATTTCTAGAATCGGCCTGAATGTCAGATTGATGGTTCCTTTAAAAAATGTTGGAGGTCGTGACTGTTAATTTTATCCAAACATGGCTAGTAGTAGTTAAGTCTAGTTTAGAACTGGATTATGTCTGCATTTAAAAAAATCCCGAGTCATCATTTACAACGCATCCTATACCCTGTAATTAAGGAACTGTTTTTCACACGCAAACACAAACGTCACTTGCCCTGTGCTTAATGTACATATGGGGGCTTGAGGAATAGCTCCAAGCATTAACTTAGGGCACTAGATAGATATGACTAATTAGCTTATCGCTTCTGCTATTTTACTCCTATGAAACAGCTCAATAGGAACATTAAATGGCAGGTCACGTGTGCTTCAGAGCCAGTTTAGATATTTTGGCAGAAACGGACTTTCTTGTCTTTTCTTACCGGGAACCGAATCCCGGCAGTTCAGACTGTAGCAAGCCACAATATTAACTAAGATATACGACTTATAATTTAAAGTTCACATCTTTCTGCCTTGAGTTACGAATTTATGTGCGAGGTAGAAGAAACATTTAAGGGCGTCATTTTCGTGCATGGCTTCTGTACTTGTCATTTCTCAAATTATTAATTGGAAGCCGAAACAAGAAATACCAAGATTACTTTTTGAAGTCAGTTCGCCACAGGCTTACTGAAATCTCTGCTTCGCTATCCCGAGCGTCTGATGGCAGAGAGAAGGTTGGCTGGTTTGATGTCATCTTCAGAGTTCATGTTGTTACGACTGACTAAGCGCCCATTATCTATGTAGCCATGTCTGGATCATACAACTCTTGCATTCATCACGCTGGGTGAGGTGAAGTATGAAGATGTACAATATTCCAAAATAAACCTCACCACAAGATATTTCACTCCCTTAATGCATAAACGTTCTACATCTCAGTTTCAATGTGTGTTACTTGGGTGTAATTCCTAGCCAGAAAAAAAGGAGCAAAAAAGCAAGAATGTCTACCATTTATACGGCCCCTCTACCACTTTCTTACGAGCTATTAAATCTCCCAAACGTCATCACCTGTGACGTCACACATACAAGACGTTTATTTTCCCCTCCTCTCAAGTTCCCCCTCCTCTGAACCAAGAAGCTTGTCACTGTCATTCACAACCATCATTCCCGACTCCCGCCAGTTTCACTTGTGTACAACCATCATCTTCATGACTTGTCGACTCCTACCTCAATCTCCGTTCTACATCCTAACCCTTGGAAAGAGGGAAAAATAATGGCCCATTCACCAAGGTCGATGTTAACAGATATACCATCAGGCAGTGGGTCAATGACATTTTCAGGGACACTGGAAGGATTTACAGGTCACGAAACACCGGCGCCAGCTTCGACCCGTAAGACATGAGACTTTATGTCGGATTCCTTGGTTCATTGCACCGTAGCACATGCAGAAAGTTTTTAGAAGTGTTTGATAGCAGAGCGCATTGCCTGTGTAACAGTCGTTACGGTGCCCATTAGAAAATTACTACTGACTGGAAAGCAAGCAAATCGTTCACAGTGATAAATCCATATTATTGTGTTTTTCATATCCTTAAGATTTAGCCTGTTTACAGTAGCACAAGAATATAAAATTAGAAAATCTGATAACATAAAACAAGTAGTGAAATATTAACTGCATCATTGCTAACATAAATATAAACTGAGTAATGCTAACACTAAAGCATGCTGTTTGGTGCCATTCTGTATTAGTTCCATCCAAACCACTTCTTCAAAGCCTACTTTCCTAATATTCATTTTAATGTTATCCTCTCTTGTTAAATTTCAAACAACGACAATTTCGTCAAATGTCAGTTTAATCTTTTAATAGTTTAAAAAATAGTGATAACTGTAACTATGTAGACTACATTTTCTACTTTGCCCAGAGAGTGTATTTTGTTATGTAGTCTTTAGTTTTTGTATAATTCTCAAACTAACAACAATTATTATTTAAACAGCATTAAACAATTAATCTTTTTAATGCAGACGCATTGTGTATTTTTTGAGGTAGGAATGTTAAATGATAAATATAAACCAAATTCTAGCAATCCCAGATGTTCAGGTGACGGAAATTACAAAAAGTAAGGCGGGTACAACATTCTAGATTAAATTATTTTACAACCTGGCACTTAAAGTGTACCGGTTTGTAAAACTGTTTTGTTATTGAACATAATAGTATGAAACTTCACAGGAAATGTTCCGATAAGCTGGTGGAAACAACGAACGCTGTAAATTATATCGTATAAGAAGCACGAGAAATGGTTTCTTATAAAAATTATATTCTTTCAGTAACCGATAGATAAAATATCGGGCCTTTTCAATTCATGGTCTACCAATCACAGATACTATTTACCGCCTTGTCAGATAGTCTATGAATCAGAGATATGTGTGATAGACGTGCATAGGAAGCAAAAGCAATGTGTCTGTACCGATGAAGTTACCAACACAACAACTAAGCAATAACAGTAAGTCCAAGGAAAAGCATTCGACTTTTATAACAACAGATAAGGGTCTCAAACAACTCTGTAGGAAAGATCTGTCGTGAAGATTTATCGTTGTTTTTACACAAAATTCAGTCGAGTCAGCTATTATCGGCTATTGAAAACCGCGACGCAAGACTTGTGCAAACAATATTCTACAGAGCGCTACTTGACGCTTTAGACGTTAACATGATTTTCAGATAATACTCCGTTACATTTGGATAAATGCATTTATAAACGGAATAACAATCCCGGATTTCCTGTTGCTAACTCCACACAGAGTTAAGAGTTTTATGCATTACATAGCACCACGGAATTCGGTCCCGTTCTCATTAATGAACAAATTTTTATTGTCTCTGTGGAACCGGATCACTGACGGGCCCACTGTTCATACCGCAGATGATACAAGAGAGAATATGGAGCAACAATGAGATGATACTGACAAGGGACAATCGTATAACTCGGAGAAAAACCTATGTCAGTGCTAGTTTGTATACCACAAATGCCACAAGGACTGCCCGGGCGCGATGTCAATGAACAGTTACGTATAATATTTACCTCAGTGTTCTGAAAGAGGAATCTGCCCCTTTATTGTAGGAATGTGGCATTACAACGAATACAGCTTGGTTTCAATAAGGCAGTGGCAGGCCTCACAAGCAATGCCGTATGCAGTAATTAAGTCTCTTCGTGTTTCTTTTCTTTTAGGAGAGATTCCCGTGGAATACGTACCATGCTCTCTTTGAGAAGGGATTCGCAGAACTAAGTAGTTATGACTGCATATTTTCTGTCAGGATATTTGAAGGACAGGGTAGTTCACAAAAAACTGCACACAACAAATGGAAATTTTAATTTGGTTAGGAATTAAATGCGTTTCTACTGGTATTCTGTCCAAGTTTCTGCAAAATTTTGTGTTCATCTCTTCCGAATTCGTGAACTTTGATTTCACATCGATACGTCATATAGCACATTTTGGATTAAGAAACAATTTCCCATGTGTAGAACGGTTTAGAGAAGTTTCAATGTTTTTCATTCACGGATAAATTATAGTAGAGAGTAATATTACCACTTACTCCATGCAGCCGAGTCCTTCCTGAGAATCAAAGAGTGGATCAGTCACTGTATAATTTCCCAACACTTAATTTAACACGAAGGTTCATTACCGTGTCCACAACAGCTGATTACTGGTCCCACGTATCTCAATGAAAACTATCTTCGATATTAAAGTGTCAGGCAACAAATATTCATCCTGTAATCTGGTAATGGACATGCAAATTTCTTATACACAGTACCTTTTAAAGGCCTTCGGGTGGCTAGTGAATATTTAGTTTGGCGGGTAGGAATTCGCGTATTTTCTCAGTTGCTGGATATCAAAAATTAAAATAAAACTTTCTCCTTTAGTTTATCCAGGACTTCATTTTGAGGTTTGCGGGACGATATTAATAAACCCATTATTAAGAAGATAAATTTTACTTATGAATAAACTCTGATACAAATTTTGGTCTTTCTTCATCAAATTGCTCTCTTCTACATAAAGTTTGTCTGATTGAGGCATATTTCTCAAGTTGTTCCTCTCATTTTAAAAAGAGGCGGTGGTTAACCTGATCTAACTCTTCTAACTTCCGCTGCTCTCAACAAAGGATTAGTTTACACCCATGTCTGTATGTTATTTACTTCTTCATAATATCTAATGTTTCAATTCGTCATTGTATGTTCGGATTTCAGGAAGAGTACGAAAATAACGTTGTTATTAATGAACGCCGGACCTGTGGCATTTATACTGACGCTGAGTACCTCCACATAAGACGCATTCGGTGACAATTCAGCAAATAATTCACCGTAAAGAAAATTTTGGCTAGTAATGAAGTTGTTTATAGAGTTATGTAATGACCCACAATAGCTTGGAAATCCCAACAAAAATATTTGAAACGTTGTACTATAAATTAAATTAATATTAAATAATAATAAAAATAAACTACAATAATAACACTGCAGTCACCAGAAGCCATGAAATTA
Organism: Zootermopsis nevadensis; assembly: GCF_000696155.1. Next base: position 861,761 of record NW_019059844.1, on the reverse strand, counting down.
TACTTACTGATGCTAAGTTAATCGTAGCTTTCTTTAATATGAAATAAAGTTATGTTTTAGAAAATATTTAAAATTGGTTTTTAAACATATTGTAGCCATTTGGATTCAAATTCTAGTGTTCACGAGCCCTGATTCAATGTCCATAGCAATTCCAATCCTGGCAGCAAAAGTTGTTCTTCCCACTCAGTACGTGTCATGATGTTCTGAAGAAAGTAACTTTTCATCTGAGATGAAGTTAGCAAATTCAGACGTAAAGTGGCAATCACACAAATCTATCTTCGTTCATTGTAGATGAAAGTATATTCAAGCATAAAATTCTCTGGTGTGGTCTCAAAAAGAATATAGTTATGGGCGTAAAAAGCTTCTAAATTTCCCCCCGAAGGTTAATCCGGTCACTTTTGCAGAAACAGGGAAGTCGCAATGGAAAATCATTTGTATCAAATAAAATGAGAGTGAAATTAATCGGTAAGAACGGATGAGGAACACGACATGTAAAATTCTTATTTAAGACAAACAAGCAGGCCCAAGCGTGTACAAGGCACAAACTTTATAGTTTAAATTGTACCAAAAACACCGTGTCTTAAGGGCGTATAAAAAAAATAATTACTGATTTACAGGAGATTAAATTCTTAGGTTTATTTGGTATAACAAATGTTCATTTTTAGTGTTCATAAGTCCCAATGTAACTGTTTGAATCTCTGTATACAGCAACATCAGAATTACACCCTTCTGAAACGACACACAACCTCTGTTTCCTGTTGTTAGACCAAATATCTCCTGTTATGCAAATATGTCGAAAAGCCCTCCTGGCATAACGCTCAATACAACTAACTCCGTGGGGCAGAGTCATTTTCGAAACGCCAGTGATCTCAAGATCCCACCCACAAGCTTTATCCTTAACCAAACAAACCAATTCAACCGTCAGACATTATTTTTTGAAATTATATTCAGCGAGCTTAATTAAGCAGGAAGTAATGAAAACTTATGTTAGAGAACAGGCAGAGTTACAGACCCACTTATTATTGACCTCGGTATTAAATGGCGGTCAGCGGCCACCTTCAAACACCGGTCGCTTTAACAGCACATAACTCATTAAATTGCTGTAGATGTTTCAGATTTTGCGACAAAATTTTGTACGCAAATTCCCCACGTGTGTTACAATTCCCGATCATCGCGATATAATGCAAACCTCCATAATTGAATCTCTCTGCAGTAGAAGGGTAAGTGGTCAGTTTCACGTTCCGGTCACTATATCAAACGAAGAGAAAGCTCTCGTTACCCGAGGGAAGTCAGCTAGGTGGGACAAGGGCTGGAACTGAAGAAAGAAAAATCCGTTTCAGCCATGAATAGAACAATGGCCCTGCCTTTTATTACTGATCTTTCTCAGTCTTTCACTTTGAAGGCCTTACGAAGTTTTACTTAAAGGTGTATCACAAATGTTAAGAGCTAGTAAAAAATCAGAACGACAAACACATTTCTTGATGATAACGTTCGTTTGGGTTCTGGCGCCGTGTAAACTGACGGTAGATGACAATGTTTCGGAGAATCGTACCATATTTATCTTCAGGGCTGAAGCCCTGAAGATGGTAAAGAACATCATAGTCACCACCTTAAAAACCACAAATATCGCTAGAAATTTCTTGACAACATTTATCCAGAAAATTCTCCTTCTCGAGTTACAGCCTTCTTTCCTTTCCGAAATTACCAACATGGGGTCATAATTTTGATTCTTCTCAGCTATCCTCGGGGCGACGGCGGCAGACCTGACATCAAGGATACACGGCGCAGTCAAACTTGCGGCGGACGACAGACCCATTTAAGTATTATTACCACAACTGTCCGTGCTATTTGTGACACAGTTTGCAACGTCGAAATTCCGCGCCTCTGCCAAATATATTCGGCGTTTGTTTTATTAACGAAGTCCGACGACAACTTTAAAAGATCTGACCATAAACGATGTATATATACATCGTTCCTGTATCGATGTTGAAAATCAAATAAATTCTTGACGAGTGTTTCGTGGTTTATTTGTTGCAAAAGAAATGGAGGATATGTGTTTATTTTATGTGCGTTCAAATGGCAACAATAGGGAAGCCTTGAGTTCAGGAGAGGTATTTTAGGATTTGCTGTAAACTTTTCGCCCTGAATGCAGAAAGAATACATAGAAATTATCATGCTGTGATGCAAATTTCGGCAAGAACATCGGTTGGAAATAAGTTATTTCAGAGTGATGAGCATTTAAAAATTTCTTCCCGATTCTTGAGCTCCAGTATGTAGTATGTGACTACACCCCATGTACAGAGTTTAGGCTCAATAATGATGCTGAGATTAAAAGCTTCACAATAAAGAGAATTTGTTCGTAGTCAGTAAACACGAAAAGGGTTAATATTGGCTATTACTGTCTCGCTTGAAATACCATTCGGGTCAGAAAATGTTAGCTTCCTATGTCATGTCTGAAACGTGTTCTACATGCGAAAACCTACAAAATTATGAGAGTAGTTTTATTAAGTGCATCCTGCTATGCAACAGCTACAATAAAGTTTAATACAATTAATATCGGCTATACAGCTTTAATTTTAATGTCGTATTCATTTTTGCATTATCACTACATACTTCGGTCTCTTCTAGTGGCATGTAGGTTTTTATTGAGCTGTGTGCGACTAATGGTATATTAAAATTTGAATGATTGATGATGAGTATCATTACAGCGCTTTGCTAGTATAATTCGTCGACACTGGTTGTTTGTACCACTGTTATATTTATAATATTCAAGAATTACATACGTCCCATACTGTATTTAAATGCACTAGTCACATCTCCTGTTTTTTCGATTTCACACATGAAAATACATTGGCCTCCATTTTTATTTCATCATAATACCGTTTACGTGCATACAACAAAAATGACACCTGCCAAGGACTGCATTAAAGCAAAATAATTTAATCACTATAAACAACGCAAGTTTCAAAGCCTAATCCATGCGTGTTTTACTTACTTATTTATTTACGTAATTTTACTCTTAGTTAAGAAAGTCTTGTAACAAAATATTTTTAAAATGTCTCTAAAATTATGTTTTAACCAAAGATCTAACGTGCAGCATGTTATGTACGTTTTCATAATTAACAATTTGAATATTAACCGCGCACGATTCAATGAACACTTTAAGTACCACCTGAAAATAATCTAGGTTAGAATTAAATATGTAGTGATATTATGAAAAAGATTAAGACATAAAAATCAAAGCTGTGTAAACGGATATTATTTGTACCATATTTAGAATTAAATGAGATTTTCACTGTTGTGAAGATGTCGATGTTGTCCTTGCGGGCTGTAACTGGGTTACAACCTAGAACATCTCTTGCATAACAAAACCGCTATATTAACTTTTTTGTAGAGATCTGAATTTCGATGTAACGTTGTAGGAAGAACATAGGTTGAGGTGTCTGAGACAGTGTATAAAGGAGAGAAAGTTAACTCGATGGTAGAGAAAATTACATGAAGAGGATCTTCATAATTTGTACATTACTCTTCACCAAAGAGGCATACTATTGGGGCGGTAAATCAACGAGAATGAGATGTGGAAAGCATGTAGCACGCATGGGGGAGACAAAAAATGCATACATTTTTTTACTGGAAAGAATGGACGGTAATAAACACCTGGAACACATGGATTCTTAAGAAATATGGTGACGGGATTAATCTGGCTATATGTAGGGACCAGTAGTGGGATCTTGCAAAAAAGATAATCAGGTTGAAGGTTCTAGTACATGCAGCGCTTCTCTATAAGCATTTTATTGAATGTATTTATTTGGAAGAAGAAATCGTACGCTGGAATTATCAATTTTGATATCGGCTTACATTTTACATACTAGCAACCTTCTGGCATCTCAGATTTTAATACTGTAACTTAAAATTCAGACCTCTTCAACAAAAGAATCACAAACGCACGAAACGAAGCTAAGCTGTGCTGGGTTTTTGAAAACCAAGATACACTTTTATGTGTCATTCAGAGTAGAACTAAACAGTTCTTTCGAGAAGATAAAGTTAAAGTTGATCCACTTTACCAGCGAGTAGGTACACTGTTAATTCAACAATGCGTTTTAATATCGTCCGAAAACAGAAATTTTACAGAATTCGGATTAATAATTAATTATGCTGAATATCTTAATCTCTTCTATTGTGGTTCCATGTTTATTCTCAACACAGATTTTGAAAGTCGCTCAAGCATAGCTTACACTCATCATAATAAAATGAGCAATGCTATGTTATTCAATGACTTAATTAAAATAAGCTTGTAAATTAATAGGCTATCCGAAATATCCAGTATTATATACATCATAGGTTTTAAT
>NW_019059844.1:837026-857358 GCF_000696155.1 Zootermopsis nevadensis | reverse complement strand
TGCCACTACAGTGAAGGTCAAAAGGATTTCTTTCTCTCCTTGCCTAGCCTTCTCTTTTATCATATTTCTTACTGTCGTTTTGTGTTTCCTCACTACATTTCTTTTTCCTCTAGTTTTTATTTTCGTCTTTCTTTCATTTCTACTATTGTACCTACTTTACTTTTAGTCCTAAAATTATAATGTTATCGGAATTTGAAACAGGCACGCATGTATAAGTCTCAGCGAATTTTGAAGTAAATCCTTATCCAATACCATCCACAATCATACTTGACATGTTGCCGTTCCACCTGTGCAGTTCTTTTCACTGCATTATCGCTCCTTTCCCTCACTCTAACTTAGAGGAATGTCGCCAGACATCCAAGTCTGTGTGGTGGGACTTTTTGATAAGCCCAGCGAACATTTTGGAATCCTCCGCCTCTAGGTACTTTATGGCGCAATGCTATCTCGCCTTTCTGTCAGGCGTTCCCCTAGCGACAGACTCAGTAACTCTGTAGGGAGGAGGGAACGAGCTCTGGGAACGAGAGTACAGCCATCTATACACACACATTTCCTTTCGAAGATTCCTCCCTTGCGTTAGTCTTCGTTCACTCTTTCATCCCAATTTTCCGTCCCCACAAACATCCCTTCTGTACTGACACTTGGCTCAACGTTTGTGTTAAAACTTCATGAGTGTGAAAGTCTATGAAATGGGGCAAGTCTCATGGTGATACATCTTGTAAACTTGACTTGCGACAAAACTGAGTAGACTAGTCTGGACCTGTAGATCGAAAGTAGGTCTAAACAGGCTAATCCAGTTTCATATCTCAGTCTTCTTGAAGATTTAAATCAATTATATGCATGGGAATTATTAAGTATTTTAGTATTACTACATATTTAAATTTAATTTAATCTAATTATTTGTTTGAAACGTCTAAATTTTTAAAAACGGAGAAACGATACTGTATGTTAAGCAAGGTAGCCTACCTAAGCAGAAATATGCAATTATATTTTCTCTGATCACCGTGTCTTCTTCCTTACACGCATGTAAAATCAATAGCAAATCACCGACAGGCACATAAAGTTCAAGATTACTAATCAACTCTATGCAGAATAGCCCTTCTTGAGAAACTAATAATACGCTCAGGTATTTAAGAAATTCCTTGCTTTTATGGAACACGAATGTTCATTACTGCGTTCAAAAGAGCTCGTCACTAGTGTCTAACTAGAGCTACATTAACCCAATTCGTACCCCGAAACACTGTTTCCTTGACATCAATTTTAATATTAAACTTCCATCTATGCATAGGTCTTCCTAGTGGCCTCTTTCTTTTAGGCCTACCAACCAAAAATTTGTATGCATTTCTCATCTCCCTCATGTGCGCCGCATGCCACACTAATCTCACCCGACTTGATAACCCCGATTATATTATATTTTGCGAAGATTATAAATTATGAACTCCTCATTATGCAACTTTCTCAAGCCTCCCGCCACGTCATCCTTTTAAGTTTAAATATTCCCCTAAGCACCATTTTCTCGAACACTCTCAATATGTGTTCGTTTTAAGTGGGATATCAGGCTTCAAACCCATACAAAAACAGGAAAAATTACAATTTTTATATATTTTTAGCGTTACGTTTTAGACAGACCGGAAGACAAAAATATTCTGAACAATATGGTAGCAAACATTATGGAAATTTACTTTGCTCAGTTGAAGATTATATCCTAGACACAATTTTAATCCACCTAATACTAAACGCTATTTAGAAACTGAAACAGTATAATAGAAGTGATGTAAAACAAGTGATATTAGTTATAGAATTAATTTTATCAGTGAGACTGAGAAAAATCACTTCCTTATGTTAAATTACTCTTGTTGGGTCGCAATAAACTCACGGTTCCTTCCTTCGTACGCAACTAATGGCAGTAGCAAACAAACAGAATTAAGCCAAGGCATATATTTATGAATGCTCTGTGATCGATCAAGTTTTAAAACAGCTAAATCTGAAATTGTTGATAAGTTTAATTACATGTTAGCGGTTACATGTGATGTAAAGAGAAAATTGTTGCTCTGTGGAACTGGGACTCCAACGGGACCCTTATCCATCACCCCATATGACATATGAGTAAATGTGGAGCAGCAGAAGAATGGTCCTGGCAGGGTAAAACCGAAGTTGTAAGAGAAAATCCTGTTCCAGTGCCACTTTACCTGCCACAAATCCCGCATGGACTGCCTCAGACGCGAACCAGGGTCCTGCACTTCGCTCTGGTTATGCAATCATTAAGTCGTAATTTCTTCTGCGAAAGCGTCCGTTAAGTGTACCCCTATGCTTCATTATGTTGCTTGTTCAAAAAGCCGGTATTATTCTTGGGCGATGTACGTATACTTCTACTTGCTCTCAGGTCCCAATTCAACACAGCAAAGCCCGCGTTCAACGCGGGGATAGGTCCCTCAAAAGCTGATCGTTCGGTGAATCCGCGTTAGACAAACTTAATATTGTATGAGATTGCTGGGGATGCAACAGTAATGTGGGGAAATAGTAGGACACAATTTAAGAATGTTATAGGACAAGCGAGGCTGAGACCGCGGGTTGCGTGCGGTTTAGAGATAAAAGAGGTTGCGAGAGGCACTGAAGGAAGAAATCGCGGGGCGACAGTTACATACTGTAAGTAAAACACACTAATTTTTTGTCAAATACACACGTAAAAGCTAAACCGTCATTAGTTGTTTAAACAGTAGTGGTATTTTTCGTTTGCCAATACAATGTGTTTGGCAGACCGTGTATAATCGAATTTTCCGCTTTTGGTAACAAATTTTTCGCATTAATTTTCATATATAATCGAATCCTCGTTGGAGAAGGATTTACTCTATGATCATCTTACTATCATTTCACAGTCCACGAGTCTATCGGTCCATACACAGTCATTAAGTTGCCTAAGAATGAATGTATATGTATATCAATAACATAACACGATGCAAAGATTCAAGTGGCAACGAATACAAATGAGACAGAAAACACTGATTATTTAACATTACGAAACTAGTTAAAAGACCATACAATTTCGATTATTCGAGTAATCATACCACATACAGGAACAGAATCATGTTAGTAGGATAAAGTGATTCTTTAATCTCTTTAGAAAATATTTCTTCAGAGACGTCTATAAGCCACGGGCTGATTCGACAGTAGTGACAATTTTCCACAGCACGAAACAGCAACATTCTTTAATGTGTTTGCAAATGTTGTTCCTTTATTTTCAGACTACACTGTCAAAATGTCCTGAACATTTCCAGTGTAAACTGCAAGTCTTGTATATATGTGTAGGATACACACATACAGGGAATTGTGGAAGCGAGTGTGCAAGGAACACTCTATTGGCACAATAGTTGGATTAAACCTAATCAGACACTTTGTGCGTGGAAGAGAGATGAAATGAACTGTAAGAAGGATACTGCAGGGGAAGAATTTCCAATTTGTCGCTAAACCAGAGAATAAGGGTCAGAAAACACAAGAAAAGTAAAGAAGAAAGCATTACCTACAATACGAGGCGCGTCGCATTGTTTCGGCAAAAGAAAAGAATTGGCAATATATGGCAAAGTTTGTACAGGACAGAGAGCTTACGTGAGTAAGCTGCATCGGTGGAGCTTATATTACAACACGGGAAAAGTGTAGTCGCTTCAAAATGTGTTGGAGTTTCTTCATATTCCAGATGTTATCTCGTCTGTTTAAGTTTCTTGTGTACAACTCAGAGTAAATTAAAAATGTTTTAAAAGATTTTTTTTTCCAGACCTAAAAACTGAATATTAAACTGTATATAAACTTCCTGCTCAGTTGAGTGAAACATTAGTGCACTTTACTGAAATTTCTCTAACATTTGTATCAATAGGAGTGCCCTATTTAATTACTGCTTAAGTTACAAGCAGTCGAGCAACATGATAGAAGCAAAGAGTAATTTTCGGCCACTGTTTAACTAGCCAATAGAGTTTGGGAAACACTTTGGAATTGTTATTAAAGTTAAAAAAAATATATTTTCGAAATTCATATTAAATTTTGCTTACCACATTGGCCTTGTCATTAATTTGTTATTGATTCGAGTGTACGTGTAATTTCCTGCCTAGATGGTAAAACCAAACGTTGCGTTCAAGTGGTGAGCTCTCTTGTTTCATATATGGGAGTTCTTTCAGATCTCGACAAGGAGATAAGTTATTCTGAGATTCTTCGAGGTTTTATTCAGTTCTTCCAGGCAAATTCGAGGAGTAATTGCTATAATTTATGCAACTTCTGTTTGAATGTGTATAATATTCAATTCATTTTCACTGATTATCCTACCATCCAACGATAAAGTATCTTAGACGGTAACTAAATTACAAATAAATAAGGCTGGGCAACAGATAACCTAATTTTTCGGTGAATGTTATTTTTAAACCGTGGAGAAATTGAGATAGAAATTAATTATGGAATTCCATTCAGTTCTTGACAGAATATATTGTTGCAAATTATTTTCTACATACAATAGGTGCAGTAAGAGATGATTTTCTATCTGATTTTCCATACTTCATTGGAAATGACGCTTATTAATTCTTCTCTACGGAGTCTGTTTGTTGTTCAACTTCAGGTTTCAATAGTAACCAAAGTTATTGCATGACTATTCACACAAACGGAGTGACAAAATTTGTGGTCATCCGCTGTTAAATATTTATAACGGAATATGATTCACATATAATTTGACAATTTTATCTGGGCTTTATTTTTGCCGTGATTATTTTTCTTTGTACTGTTTGCTGCTTCGGAGCAAGTCTATAAATTTCGATTGAAATTTAATATCTTACACGAACAATTTCATGGAAATGAATAAAATTTATTTGTTTCTAAATAATAATTTAAGGAAAAATAGATACAGAGCCTCGACTTATAAGTTAAGTTTGTAGAACAATGGTCTCCATGCAGTCTACATTCACACGATAAGCAATTTTAGCGTAATAAGATTCGCTAATTCCTAATTATTTCAGTCCTTATTGCAGAGTAGAAAAATTAAGTACCCATGCACCTATTTCTGCTTAATGAAATATAAGAAAATCATCTTTGTAATCTAGATTACAATAGATAACACGTGTTACTGTCATAATTTTTTATACTTTAATTTTCGTATTCCAAGGACTATACAAAGTAATTTTCTTATCTGGATAGGTTGGGGAGAGGCTCTCGTTTTCCCATCTAAGAAAATGTTCTCTGGGAACGAGAGTACGAAGGAAGAGGGAACGAGAAAATCAAGAGAGTGCGTGTAGGAAAGTGGGAAGAACGAAAACCCTGGAGGTTGGCAGATACGGGGATTACTTTTGGTAAAAGCCAAAGAAAGCGCAATCTTATGCATAACATCACTGTGCTTTTCCTTATCCTGGGCTGAAAGTAGCCGGTTCGGGCCGTGTGCATGCGAGTAAAGAAAACTTTTCCTCTGGGCCATTTTACCGTAAGAAGTTATATTAGTTTCCTTACTCTATTCGCCTGCTTAGGCAACAAAGTGGCGACACCAGAAGAGTGCAAATTTCGTTACTCTCTTCATTTGCGCCGAGAAGAGAAGTGAAAGACAAGTCGGTAAAAAACTGCAACCAGAGATAAGCCTATTTTTGAAATTGCTGTGTAAGGAGTGATGCATTTTTTCCAGCGTCACTTGTTTTTTTGTTCAAAATACCAATTTTGGTAATAAAATAAACCAAAATCCAATTTTTACTGACAGAATTCTATTAATCATCATAAAACTGTTATATCTTGTAAATATAAATTATTCTTGTATTCCTTATGTAAATTGATACAACAAAACATTTAAGACTAATGAAAACCTTAATATTTAAAAAACCCTCAATTTAAACACAAATAAATACAAACTAAATAAAATAATGAGTTCAAAATTTTACTTATTTTCTTAAAATTTCATTGTTAGCTTTGAATACTTATCTTTAAGGGGTAGTAGACATCAGCATATCCTGTAAAGTTCTGTAAGATTCCTCAAAACCAAGACATTTTTATTTTACATTAACGTCGTAAAAATCTACATATTTTGTTGTTGTTGGGGCTGACTCTAAAGGAATTACCATGCATACTTAAAGTGTGGTCATACAAATTATCGAAATCTAATTATGTTAGAACATTATTCGAATAAGTCTGAGTTGTCTAGGAAATTGTTCTACATCAGAATAACCTGCAGAATTAAATTTGTGTTCAAAGATGGATTGGAATTACAATCAAATTTAATTTCTTAAAGGAAAATTTGCAATTATATGACTATATTATGGAATTTGACTCAAACGTTTACACTAATTTGTCATAGCATCGGATAAATTTGGTCTAAAATGACGTACTACAGAAACGTAGTTCTCTTTCTCCTAGTTTTGAAAATACGCAGATTTTTAAGCAAACGAATATTTATAAACATCGTGAATTGTAGTATTAAAAAAAATCGTTATTTTAACAAACGACTCTGACCTAGTCAAGTCATAATTTTGTACAGCAAATCGAATTTTACATTTCACTGTATATTTCTTCTAAAGAGAAGCCTCGTTAGGTTATGTCTCAAAATTCACACAAAAATGGTTTTTAAATACCTTACATTAGAACACAGACTCTCTTACTGAATGAGCAACTTTTAGTCAAGACTGCAAGTATAATATGAATGTTAATTCATTTTGAAAACATTTCTAAAATGAGATCACGAGAAGAGCCTATGTATGAATAACTTGTAAGAAGAAATTATTGTAATTAGTTTAATATTAAATTCAATGTATTACTAAAAACCGTCCCTTTGTTCACATTATGTACTGACTTTCATAGCAAATTCCTTTTATATGGACTTATCTCCTTTATTCTCCTACTGTGAGCGACGGTCTCACATTTACTATTGCATGGTAAATATTTGAATAGTGCCAAAATTGCAGCAAAGTGGAGAGGAATATGGGTGTGGCGTTGTGAAATTATCCACTTATGAAGCAATGTACATGCTGATAAATTTGGGTTTAAATTTTCATAATTTCAAACAGCTCAGTAATTTAATATGTTTATATAAGTCTATCTTCGTAGTTCTTCATTAAGAATATTTGCACTCCGAACTTTAGCACTAACTCGAGTTCAATTCTTAAACGTAACATTAGGCAATCTGAATTTGATTTACTTATACAATTTTGCATAAAATATTCAAGAAGTCACGAAACTTACTTGCTATCAAAGATTTATATTTGCCATTCAGTTGGATGCAGATTTCGTTAATTAAAACTGCATTAATACACAAGATGTATAATTCGTAAAAATTTAGTGGTTTTATCACATCCAGAGGCAGTGGATACCATTTATATTTAAACGTAACGAAATTACATAATGTTTCTTATGATAATCCTTGTAATCAATATATCATTAGTTTTATTTGTAAAGAACTGATTCCCTGATGCAGAAAGTGAAGCTTTCGCTGTATCACTAAACGCAAGACTATCATTCTTAAACTTCTTACTTTGTTATAATTATTACAAAGTCATTATTATTAAATTCACATAAAAGCTTTAAATTTATTAACATGGAGAAAGAAATGCCATGGATAATGTCAAATACCCACCGTAATTATAGCTAAGCTTAAAAAACTTCGTATACAAAAGAGGCAAAGTGAAAAGATATAAGACGTCAGATGCTTGCAGCATTTTGGCAGTTTTTCGCAACACAATCGGCTGATGTAGCCTATCCTTGTTCTTTTTTTATTTACATACATTCATTCAAAGTTAGATTTTTCCATCTTGGATATTAAATCGATCTTTAAGAGAATGTGATATTGCTCCACCGCGACGATCATACTTATTAAACTGTATACGCTTGTTGCATCATGCATAGTTACGAGAACATGAATTTAGGCATTAATTCGAATTCATCAACTAAAACAAAAAGCTACATTCAATCTTTATTATTGCTCACTCTACTTAAAATGTGAATAAAATCATGCAAAACATATATATATATATATATATACAGAGTGAGTCAGACGTATGTTTACAAACTTCGTGTGCGTGTTCCAGGAACAAAAATAAAAAAAAATCCCATGAACATGGGGTCGCAAATGTTTCATTTTCGAAATAATAGCGAAAAATAAGTTTCAAGGAACTGACTTTATATCAAAGTGAATCCAGCTTCCAGCAAAGATTTTCAATTAACGTTTGGGTAGGAACTGTTGGCGACATGTTTATTGGTCCACACATTCTTCCTTCTCGTCTAAGAGGACCTTCATATCGGCGATTCTTAAGAAGACACTTGCCACGTCTCCTTGAAGATATACCACTGAATACAAGAAGACAAATGTGGTTTATGCACGACGGAGCCCCAGCACACTTCTCCCATCGCATCAGAGATCATCTCATTGAACAGTACCCTCAGCGATGGATTGGGGGAGGTGGCCCAGTAGCATGGCCACCGAGGTCACCGGACCTGACTCCATTGAACTTTTACCTGTGGGGTCACTTGAAGTCCGTCGTTTATGCAACACCCATAAACAATAAAGACGACCTATGGGAACTTGTGCAGAATGCATGCCAGATGATTAGAGGACACCCTGGTGTGTACGAACGAATCCGTCAGTCTTGTGTACGTCGTGCTCGTGCATGTGTGGAGAATGGAGGAACAACCTTTGAGCGTCTGTTATAGAGAAATATCCCTGTCCTTATACTTGGCAATAAATGCATACGTTGAAACTTATTTTTTGGTTATTATTTAGAAAATGAAACATGCGACCCCATGTTCATAGGAACATTTTTTCTTAATTTTAATCCTGGTACACGCTCACGAAGTTTGCAAACATACTTTTGACTCATCCTGTATATCCACACACACTTATAGGATTTCGAGATATAAGCATAACAAACACATGCATGTCCGTTGCAGAAGTCAGAGACAGAGGCAGATCATATACGTACAGGTCTGCCTATCCAATCTAAACTGTGCAGAGGCTGGAGGAAAAGAGAATGGTAGAACAGACATCGGAAATTGAGACTGGAAATTGCCTTCAGTAGGTGAATGTCGTGGGCATGAGTTTGGGAATTGGGAGGGATATAAGAGGACTGAATAGATGTCAAAGAAGAGAAAAGGGCTAAGGAGAAACGAGAAAAGTTTGTTCTTCAAATCGCAGAGACGTGCATCAGATATAGGAGAAGAAATGCTGGGCTGATGTGTTCCCATGTACATTTGCTGTTACAAAAACGAAACTTTGCCAGTATTCTATATGAGAGCCTTTTCTTCTTTCAGGGGTATACCCAAGTTGAAATTAACTTGACGCTTCCTTGGTAACCTGCTTGATTCCAGGCTCCACGAAAATAGAAAATGAGCTTAACAGATTTAGAAAAGAAAACTTTAAGGTTATGATTCTGTACTCCGAAGTCCCATGTGACTTCCCTGTGCGACAATAAAGTAAATAAATGACTGGTCATGATTGTGACAGGTGATATCTTGATTAGGCTACAGATAAGTAAGAAGAAATTTTATTTTCATTTGCGATTTTGCGTCAGATATTCATAAAGAGATAGCAAATTTAGTATTTATACATTCCAATACTTCACCAATGGTTGGAGTTTGAAAGAGATTGTATTGAAATTTGTCAACACATTACAACTTTCGCACAACAATAGCGAAACATTTACATGCGTTTCTGTGGAAGAAAATATCTTAATGGCCAATTTCTGGACTACCTTCGTTGCTATGGTTACCTGGAGAATCCCTGCCAGAAGAGTATCCAAGTACAGAAACCATGTATGATAACGTCATCAGTTAGCCAGACTCCACCCACTCAAATGTCATTGGTCTCACACACGACAGCCATCCACAAAGATTATAGGTCACGAATTATACTGTACTTACATTTCCTAACTTGTTAAAATCTCACTCACATCTACGCATCTTGTTCTAATAATTTATTTCTGGTCCAAAGTTTCTGTAAGCATGTCATGAGTCCCTCACGTCTGCTGTATGTTTACAAATATTCTTCTCGATTTATTCATCCTAAAAATACTTCGGGAAAATGCTCTCTAAGTTTTATATTGCAGTGTTAACACTTTGTAGGACAAAGTTAATTCGTGTCTTCATTACAAACACTAAGGTTATGCTAATTAAGAAAATAATCTCTAAGTATTCAGAAAATAATAGCCCAAGAAGAAATATTGTGGGCAAATACACAGTTAATGAAAGTTGAAACAGGTGGGACGCATAGTATAGTCAATTATAATCTTCCTTAAGAATTTAACAAAGGTGATTTTATTACAAACCATGAGAGGGAAGCTAAAATGTTCTACAGATTTTCTGTATTTAAAGCACTTCTTAACCTCACCAAACATTTCGTACTGAAATCTTTCAGCGTGAGAAGAACTCACGCTCTAACCATACCAAACAGAGAAAACAAATTGTATTAAATGTATTGGAGGTTGATACCCATGAAACATAAGTAATTTTCTTGTAGTTTTCTTTGAAATCATTATAGGCAAGAACTGCATAAACACATCACAGTATTCTTCCGTGAAGTAAACTTTCCTTACACCTAGAGGAATTTCATAACGTATCACTTGTCAGCTCTAATATTGTCTACACGCTGAAGTTTTTACGAAGATTCCAGTTCCCAGGGTGTTCACAACGGACAATGGTAACGATAAAGAATTTATAGCGTCGGATCATCGGTAGGCTTGAATAACGAAATGGATAAGACGTGGGAGAAAATGGCAGTTTTCTAATTTAAGGTGTTTACCTGGAGGGACTGAATAAGGGAACAAAAATCTTCTGGTTGTAGCTTGTATTCGGGCCAAGACTTAAACCAGGGACTTTTCCAGTAAGAAGTAGGAGAGCTAATCCCTTGGCCGCGAATTTGGATTTGTCCTAATCTAATACGTAATGCACATAAACTCGCTCCTTGTTTTTAATTGCTAACTTGTAATGCTTATTTCAAGATCCGCTAAAATTAATCCTTCCATTTTAAATTTTAAAAACATGTGGTAACATTTAGTCAAAAAAGAAAATGGTTTATGATGTTAGTAGCTTTTTGTGGATTATTTTTTATTTTGTTTATTAAAGTTACGTAATTATTCTTTATAATTTGTTTATCGCTTGAAAATGTCTCTCTACTGGTTTGTTGCAATGACTCATCGCCCTGATGATGGATGCAGCAAGCAAATCTGAAACGCCAGTAAACTTAATTCTACCAGATTACGTGATGCAATAGCCCAGAAGAAAGTTTCTTCTTATTCGCCGCCGTGGGAACCTAAAATGTCTTATCGATTGTTGTTATTTTGGTTTTTTTTTCTATTCTGTATCTGCAATTGGCCATTTGACTGTTGATGCAGCGCACTAAAATAAATAAATGGATTGTTATTCTCCAGACTACGTTCGTCCATATCGTGGCCCCGTCAATTTGCAGTGAACGCACGGTCATAACGACAACTTTTGCCAAACTGAACAGTCAAGGTTCATTAGATTCTCGCATTCACGGTGCTTTGTCGTGTGCCGATATATCAGCGTGCCTTTCTTCGGCTGCCAGCTGCGAAAGCAAAATGTGAGGCTGATCGGCGACACTTGGACAGTGGCAGAGACGAGTGGCTGGGTGGAAGACGTGAATCGGTCGGTATTTGCCATTGGACACTTGGTATCCCGGTCATTCATCTCAGAGTTGTGAAGGCCGATCTTCGGCAGTCGAAAAGGTACTGGCAGGATAATCAATACTGCAACCAGAGTACAGGCAAATACAAAAGTTAAAAGCTGCCTCCTGTTATGTTCTGTATCTTGATCCAAATTTTATTCTCAGCGCCCTGTTCTAAATATCTTCCTCTGCCTATACGTTCTTTCCGAAGGGGTTAGTGATCCAGTTTCAGATGGACAAAATAAACTAAAAATTATAGTCTCTGTTAGTCCGACCTTAATAAGTTACAAGATCAGGATAGCAATCCTTGAGTTCTTAAATCTAAGTAAGTGGTCACTATTTTAACAAAATTGTATCGTGCTGAGGTCAGACAACAAAATTAAATGAATATAAAACAAATGTGTTACTGTATAACACATAGAGGCATGTTGTTGTTGTTGTGATTATCATCAAAATCATCTTCATTATACCTTAGTATTATGGTGCGACTGTTTTGGGCATTTAATATTCCATTTCCGTACGACCTGACTTGTTTCCCAGGATTCACCACTAATGAGCAGGTTCATAAATGTATCAGAGATAAGCCTATTTCAAAGACTGTGCCTGAACTTTGTCATTCTATAGCTTTTACATAATTGAATTGGTCCATCTAGATTGGAGCCGCAGAAAAGTATAATTATTTAATTCGGTTCTCTGTAGTAGTCCTCTCCAAATTGCATGTCTGAAGGCCACGGAAGAACTTCACAATCCTTTCCCTGGGGCAATGAGTCGGCAGTACAGCTTTGCGCTGTCACTCGCATCCGCCCCTGTTTGTGTTGCAACGATGTAAGATTTTACAGTGACCTTGAAACATGCAATATGGTGATGGCTATATAACACAGAATTCATCAAAATTCTCTGTCAGAAAAAAAGGTAATTTCCTTAATTACGACATGAAACCAACGATATATTTTACATTTATTACTCAGAAAAATTAATTGATATAATTACTGGAATTCATAAAGGTAAGTGGTCTGTTTACATGTCACACTTTTCAAGTTAATCAGGCAATTAGAGAATGTTAAAGGTATATCTGTTTAAGTTTATGTAGGCTCTTTTTATATCAGGGAACTTTAATTAATCACACAGTTCCGTGTGCAAATTCTTTCCTGCTTTCTGAATACATTTTCTTTCTTTAAGCATATTTTAGCGACTGGGAGTTGTGACTGTGTTGAGTAGCCTACTGAGTCGTGAAACGACAAGATTAGTAAAGATTTTTTATATTATGTAAGGTGGTGATGTTGATGGTAGTAGTATAGTAGTAGTGGTACGCACCCTACAAAGTTCTATCTTCGCCAGCAAGCATACAGAGCATTGATTTTTCATTGCGAACTGAAGAAAAAGTATTGGGACTTGATCACAATCGATCTACACTCATTAAAAATGCAAGATATGAAGCTAGTCTTGATGCGACGTTAGTCCTACCCGTCTTACTGCTTTATTTGAGGACCAAATAGGCGTAATCGTATTTTCTTATTCTCAAACACACGTCCCATTTCCTTCGAGTTTCGTGTGTATATCGCGCCATAATCTGCGAAGTGGTGTCTCGATTCCGTATCTACTCTCATTTCCAAATGTCTCGATGTGTAAGAAGACCTTAGGCATCAATATTCAACGCTCGGACGCTCATTAGATGTACTCATGCTAACAGCGTTCTGGAAAACAACACTAACAGTAGATGTACTCTGGTACGTTTAGTTAACCAGAACCGAATGTTAATGTGATGTTCCCTCTTCGAAGTCAAGGTTATCGAGCAGAGCTCTGATCCCACACCAAGCATCAGGTAAAGGCCATTTACGAAAATTTGAAACAAGAGCTTAACCTGCAGCAGGAGACTCGGGAGTCGTTAAGTGACAAAGGATGAGTGGAACGAAGCTGCTTGGTTAGCAGAAGAGAAAAGTTCCTGCAGACGATGGCCCGTTGCCCGGGCACAGAATTTCCTCTCGATCCCATTTCTCTTGTGTTATTGCAGTTTCCCCGGGAACTCCAGGACCAGGTTGGCGTCTCCAGCCCAGGATGAGAAGTAGGAAGGGGAGAGAAGGTCTACTTAGATCCGGGTGCCTGCTTCTGGAATGGGCTCATTAACTCCGACTGCTACTGCGCCTCACGTTTCTGGTTCCGGAGAATTACAAAACGTACAGTCTGTAGGTAAAACAACGGCGTCGGTTTCCATGACAATTATCCTGCTTTATCCCACGTTAATTATTCGGTTATCACAAATAAGTACGCTGTTTCTTATCTCCCAAAAATATTTAAATATTTTCTTTTTGTCAAGATAGTAACCATTTTACTTGTTGGTATATATGTATGTACGTGTGTATTTGTATGTATATATTCTGCAGTTATTTACAGTTTCACATGCACGATCGACTGAATAGCCACACATGAAACTTGTTGAAAACTGCAGAAGTTACCATCCTGTTTTAAAGTAATTGTATTTGCTGATTAGATAATTCTCATCTGACTCCTGAAGAACACAAGGTTTTAGAATGTAAAAAAACTCCCATCATATAGGATTTGAAGTTCTCCCGACAGTGAATACTATGTCTTGTCTCAGGTCAGGTAGGCCCATAAATATAGCATCAAACGGACTGAAAACACTCTACAACATAGTTAACTATAATGTCGTCATTGAAACCCATTCAAACAATGAAACTCTTCATTTGTAGCCCACTTTCCCTTCATAACAAAAAATAATTAGGTTTGTCAATTACAATGCTTTATCTATCAATCACTGTGTTACGCTTTTTAGCTTCTGAAGGGCTTAACCGATTTTCGTAAAACATTTATAACTATTATTACTTTAACAACCATGCAAATGAAGTACTTCTTAATTTCCTGCAATCAATAATAACAAGATGTAAAACGAGCGAATTAACATAGGACTCCAAAAGGATGCATATCAATAGATCGTCAAAAAATATACAACTCTTGTTCAGGTATTTCTTTGTGGTGTGTAAGATAACAACATGGCAACAGTGTAAACATTTATTTAGCTTTCAGTTTAACAAAAGCAACTAACAAACTACTGGAAACAGTTTATGTAGCTTGCACACAGATTATGCATTAAATGTTCTTTATAAGTTAACAAGTGAAACCATCGTGACGGTACGCAACTAGAAGTTTATATCAGACCAATTTAATATGTACTAAATCTGTCAGTAGGTCGAATAAATTATTTTAAATTGTAATCTATAATAAACATGAGGTCCGAGTCGAACACGACGGTATGGCCATCTGGGTACAATCCCACAATACTGCCTCATCCGCTATTCTGAACTTCACTAATAGATTATAAAATTAAATTGCACAAAAGATATATATAAATTTTTCTCTTTAAGATTCCCTACCGTTTCCATGTGACGATATTTCTGCACTGATGGTGTTTTGTATTACTTTGATCGTTTGACGGGTGCTCCGCGCTGAAAGTTCCTTAAAGAGCATTTCCTTGAAGCGCAATCATCAGACTCTGACAATAGTTCCGCAACTAAGATAGCGGCAAACAACAATAACGTAACGGTTTACCATTGCGAAGTATTTCTGTGAAGTTTTTGCGATGTAAAATATCTCGCTGCGTCGATATTGGGATCGCAGACAGCCTTGTCGGCGTGTACAAAACGGCTCATCGTAATCTGAAAGACACTCTCATGCCGCATGCCGCATGCTGACCGTAGAAGACGCTATGTGCAGATGAGAGGAAGGTGTGTTGATATCCTACACGATAACCCATCAACGACACACGTCTTATTCCGTCTGCAATAGAACGACTCTATCAAAGTGTGCCACGGTGTTTGTGCATGAGAGTCAGTTGTACTTTTTCCATGTACAGCTAGTACAAGGGTTGCAGCCAGGGGATAAACATCTCCGTCAGCAGTTCTAACGATAAGCGCAACACAAGATTTTGGACACCCTTCAATTTCTGTGTCACGTGCCGTGGGCTGACAAGGCAATATTTGCAAGTGGTGCACAAGACCTGCACACTTGCATGTACGGGCAACAAAGTATCCTCATGCTACTCTTTACTTGTCATTTCAGCACAGATTTAGTGTCAACGTTTCGGCCAGAATTGTAAATGACCACGTAGTAGTCGGACGGTGTTCCTCCACATTGTGCAAAAAAAAAAAAAAGCCTTGACATATTTCCGAGCAGACGTTTTTCTGGTCTCTACGTTCCCCGATGTGCCACCTCCCATATTATTATTTGTTTGGATGCTTGAAGGAAAATATTTATATAATGGAAGTTCCGGATCAAGACGATTTAATTAATCACATTGAGTTGGCTAATGCAAAAATAGAACCTAAACAACTGGTTTCTGTTAGGGACTCAGTCGATGACGCTGTACTTAGGCGGAGAGAAAAGGCTTAATATGTGATAATATGCATTGCATTCAGTGCTCCAACAAGTCCCCACCACACGAACAAAGAAGTACTGAAATGAATTTACTTGAGCGACAAGTGGCTTTTCAAGGACTCTGCTAGATGGAGTTTATCAAAAGTTCTTCTTATCACAAATGTTGCTTCAAGATATTTATAAATTAAGCTATAAATATAACACATACTGAAAATGTCGCAATGAAACAGCAAATTGAACAAATTACGGACAACTTTCTGTGTTATTTAAGAAAAATAAAGTTCTTAAACAGATGATCCGTTAATTAATATCATTAGTCTATATTTTGGAAAACATTTAGGCATATATTTGTGCGTGGTTTCATATGTACACATGCATACGTAGTCAATTTTTGTTATTCTCAAGTAACGTCTTAAAAGGCCTTCTTAATTATAATAATGAATCCAAGCAGTAAGACTTTGTTGCACTTGTCGACTCTCCGCTGTCTATGAATTCTTTACTTCTTATTGTTTTGAGCTTGCACTAAATGTAAAGTACATATTATATTAAGCAAACTACTTTCTGGACATTATCCATCGTCCCAGAATGAAATCTATCTCCGTCTTCGGGTAAAACCCATTCTGTTGGGCTAAATCGATAGAGGTAGACCTTATCTCCAATCTCCGAAACGTCGTGTTTTATTAAATCTGAGACGATGGATAATGTCCAAAAAGTAGTTTGCTTCAACAACGTACCATCTCCACAAACCATCAGAATTAAGATAAATATTTATAATTGTTTTTCTCAATAGGTAATAATACTAAGTTAATTTAAATCAGTGTATGTTAACATTTGAATCAGAACAATATTTAAATACAAAAATACAATTAACATTGAGTATATAAATGTTATCAGGTTGTAATTGTTTTCTATAATTTCAAGTACCTTAAATATTTTGCAATCAAAGAACATTTTATAATAGTAAATACAGTTTTATAAAGTATGAAACTTCCTGACGTATACATTAAATACGTTATTTTCTTAGTTCGTGAAACTTATTTCATAATTGTAAATATATAAAAGATACGGGGGTTTAATTCACGAACAAGACACCCTATCCTGTCTGCTAGGTACTCCACTTCATTTAGTGTATTAAAATTAAGACTGTTCCCAACAGCTGCTAAAGCCAATATATTTTAACTTTGTTATAAGGAGTGGGATAGAGAGATTGTGAAGTGTTTATACGCTACAGTATGGTTCCAAAAATAACTCTCAACTGAAGCAACGTCCAAAAATCTAAGGCAAGGCCTTGCAGAACAAAGCAAAATCTATTTCACTACTGAAGCTGTATATTATCTAACATGGCTACAATTTGTTTCTAAATTAAGATTCGTGGTTACTAACCTGAAAACAACAATATCTCAGTAAGGTTTACTCAGTTTAAAAGTCCGGAAGTATTCAAGTCGCTGAAAGACGAGGTTCAAAGTTGTAGTGTGTTAATAACAGTAGCACTACTGCAAGATAAGACGAAAAAGCATTTGAATTCATCAAACGTTTATTAAACGACAGTAATTCAATTAATTCTTGGAATAAACATTCAACGACTAAAGATATTTTCTAACTTATAAAATTCGAATTAACTGTTATTTTTTCAGGAAAGGTTCTATCAGGAGAATCGTTCAGTACTCAAAGTTTCAGTCTTTCAATGAAATAAAAGCCCAGCCAGAGAAAGGAAACAAAACAAAACAAAACGAGGTGTTTAATGTGGTACTAGTATAAAGTACAAAACTTCATCATAGGCCTTAATAGTGATACTTTTGTGTAATTAAAAGTGTACGAAAGTTTTTCTCCCTTTCATTAGAAAAGCAAAATATTGCTTGCTTATAAGGTCACACGATACTAAATATCAGTTATGACGTTTAGTACACGAATATTTTGTAACACAAGCCAGTTTTTAAAATGTTGCTAAACTTTTATTTGAGCTTCCTATAATGTAAAATTTACTGGACCAATATAAACCAAATTCATCCTACACCTTTAAATTAATATAATACTTGTATTTTACGAGTGACAAATTTTCATTCTAGAAATAGACCCCAGTATCTATACTGCAATTGCTTCTTTACTAGGAATTCATGGTGCACTGGAATAAGATCAGTGTTCGCATCAAAGCAAGACTCTCATTGTATTATGTACGGAGGAAAAACACCTTCAGAGAATCACAATTTTGAATCGAGAGTAAGTTAACTGAATATACATATTTAGCTTTTTCGTGGTTTTTGTCGTGCCTTAACATTTTGATTGAAAAACCGAAGTGAAGAGACCTCTTGGCAGACATTTGGGTAGGTGGGAGAATATTATTAGAATGGATCTTAGGGAAATCGTATTTGGGGCTGTGGGTTGAATTATCTGGCTCAGGATGAGGGACCGATGCCTTTGTGGACACGACACGGCAATGAACCTTCGGGCTCAATAAAATGCTGGGAATTTCCAGACCAGTTGAAAGGACTATTAGCTTATCAAGACGGAATCCGATCCAGTTAATAGGTGTTTAGTTAATTAGTGATTTTCCACAGTCACTCCAAGTGGAGATAGTATCTTGAAGCCGATTACAACTGCCTCCTTCAAAATCACTACCTATTGAAAATTCATTATGACGTTTTATTTGAAATAGCCATTCATAAGGCAACAGCTCTAGCGCGCTCCGTTATAAGTCAGATCTTCATGTAATGTACTCGTTTTTGTTGTCCGATTTGAATCAAGACTGGAACGTTTCAACAAACAGTATTTAAAATTGAATATAACATTTTATGAATTTTTTTTGGTGGTTCTTAAATTGTTTATGCGAACACAAGCATCAAGACAGTATCAGACAGATAGACAGACAGACAGACAGACGAAGCTAATAGCCGCGTTTCTGTAACTTTTTTTAAGTTGCACTAATTAAAATAATACAATAATGCTATTTTCTCGTATTTTTGAAAATTTAAAAAATTTAAAACACTAACAATTAATTGTCTCAGATACCGGAATTCACGGCAGCCTGTTTTCTAAAATTCAGGCGTTGCTCTCAGGTCCTAAACACGACTATTTTAGGTTTGGAAAAATTCTTAAATATACAGTGTAATTCATGACATTGCTGACCTGAATTAACAATTTCTGATAGGCGTACATAGGCCTTGCACAACACAAATTATTTTCTTGCGTGTGATATCTAGTCTTCGTTATTAGGACATAAGCTTATTTGCATTGTCCGTCCAAGAACATGGTCCTCTAGTGTGTATGACAGTTAATGGAACAACACATTTTGTTCTTCTTCTGGAAACTCTCTAGAGGGCGCTGTAACGAGCATTGATTTTATGAAAAGATCGAGAAAGTCTATAAGAAACAATTAGCTTCTATACGTATCATAAATAATTGAGCATTCAATTTTGGCGCGCAGTTATTTCTGAACTTACGGTTTGGACTTGTCTTGAATACATACATTTCAGTAAAATTATCTCTTTGAAAGTTAACTAAAACAAGGTGTTCAAATTAAAATTATTATTATTATTATTATTAAAAATCATAACTGGATCTGGTATACGCTGTTACCAACATTTCTTATTATTTGAAGGGAGAAAAATTAAATTCTGAGTACAACGGTAAAGTAGAAGATAATAGCATAAGTGTACCTCCTTAAATAATGAACACTCTGTGATTTACCATGCAGGTCTGTGTCGACAGACTCTTATCGATTTCATTTCTAAGTTTAGAATTTTCCGAATTAAAGCATTTATATTTCCACCAGACATATAATTATCCCTATAATCAGATAACTGAGTCAAAAAATGAAGTACAACATAAAATCTATCTCTGGACTCATATTTATAAGATAGGCAAATTTGTGCCTTCGTTCGTATGTTAGACAGTGAATAAACTTTAGCGTTCCCTGTTCATGCCACAAAATAAAAAATTCTCTGAAGATTCTAATCACAATATAAATCGTCTCGAAAGGGCATTAATCAGATTGTATGCCAATATATATGAAAAGAAAAAATGGGGAATTATGGAAGATCTTTTGTTCTGTAATTTTCTTCAAAACGAATACAGTTTAGTTAATCAGTGGTATATAAGATTATGAGAGTAGTCAGAAACTTGCCGGAGATTGAGATGTTACCTGGAGTATTCAAAATGCGCAGTATTGAAAAACGGGCAGATTTAAGGACGACATGAGAAGGAAAGAAAGTGAAGTAATCTTCTCAAGAAAAGAAACTTTTCCCATTTGGATGCAGGTGGTGAAGCGAAGGCGTCACGTGCAAACTTTATAAAAAGTCCCGTCTTTCTTTATAAATTTTTCTTTCTCTT
>NW_019059844.1:792418-827124 GCF_000696155.1 Zootermopsis nevadensis | reverse complement strand
GCTCTTTTCCTTTATCTATTGCTAACTTGCCTAACATAAACAAGCAGCACAACTGTACGTGTGATTACATACAGTTGCAAAGTTTGTATGCTAGAAAGACAAGTTTGAAATAATATATCGAATATGCTAATGTTAAGACTTACAAAAATTCTAAGGAACAAAAACTATCATGTTTGTAAAAAATATCCACTTCCCATAATAGTAATTGTATTTTGACCGTCACCACTATTAGACCTATTGAAATGGGGAAGTAACAGAAATTTAAAAATGGCAGTTTTCTGGATTGTTGCGCCGTGTAGTCTAGAAATTTATTTGTTTATTTATTTATAGTTTTTAACGAAGAATTTTCAGTAACTCAGACTCTATAGAGTCGAATGTAGCCCAGCAGAAGTTTACCGGCGTTTCAGAGGTCCTTGCTGCCTGATAAATTACTTCCCTGATGATAGAGGCAGCAATCACCGTTGAAACGTCTGTAAACTTCTACCAGATTAAACTACGTTTCAACCCAGAAGACAGCCATCTTCAAACCCACCGCCATGAGAACCTCTAATCTAACTTAAAAGCAATCTGTCCATATAAATGATGTACAACAACTCTAGAAACGACGTATATATAAAGTAATCGTTAAGCAGTGAACAATATCCAAACATATTACCGGCATAAATTTACTCTAAAATAGCGGTCGTGGAACGAAAACACTATTTTCGCAAACCCTAAACAAATTTAGGAATTGCCTTTATTGGACTCACAAAATTAACGAGAATCTGCTAAATCTTTTTTATCTAAAACCAATGAAATTCTAGTTAAAACTACTGTAACATATGCCGGCATCCACAAAGACAGTGTACTTTTAAATAGTATATTTTTTTAAAGAAATTTGTTCTATAAATACGTCATGGATGAGCATTTTGTGTGCGGCAAGCTGGCGAAGTCTGCTTACCAGCTATTTGTAACAAAGCAGGAAGTGCTTACGATATTGTGCCTGCGTTCTAATAAACAATGTTTAACAGCAGTCTCTGTGAACAGATTTTATTAAACTTCAAATTGGATTTCACAAAATTCTTTTTAACCAAATCTCTATTAATTTAAAAAGAAATTAAATTTGGAAACGACCTCATTAAATAATAATCTGAAACAAAATATCTGAATCTAAAATAATTCTATAACCTATTATTCGCTGAGACAAACATGTTTTTAAGGACTATAATGGGCTCCTCTCCTTATGATAAAATGCTTTATGCCCCTGTAGAGCTGAGAGGAATATAAAATTTGCGTGATAAAAGAGGCAACTTGATTACTCTTCGCAAAGGAAAATTTGTGCACGATTTCATAAGTCTGTCCGTATAACTTTAGGATATATCACATGTACGAATTATTTATTTTTATCCAAATTACTATGGACCCCACACTATTTCAAGATGCATGATTTCTCTGTAAGTGAAGATTAAAACACAGATAGACGATAAAATTACTAACGATCCATTTATAAGATTTGCTCTGCTGTCATATAAGTACGCACGCAACAAACACGCATATCTAGGCGTATATACATACATACATACGTACATACCTAAATTTTATTCACTCGTTACAATCTTAATTCCTACGTAAGATGTTTCATTTCTATAAACTGTCAATAAAACACTAGCATAAAACCAATTTGCTAAAGGATTATGCAGAAAGAAAATAGGAATAATTTAATTATCATCAATCAATGACATCAAAATATTGTAAAATGTAGCTCAATATTCGCGTGTAAATAATAGGTAACAATATTGGTAGTTAGTAGTAATGGATATCTCTTCATAGCCTTTTATTTTAAGTCAATGTACTATTTTATACTATTATGCAATTTATTATAATAAATTAGATTATGTGCCTCTTGTGATGTCCTAGAAATTTCCGAATTTTTAATATTATTATTATTAGGCCTACAATCACAGTAAAGTGATAGGACTGTTACAATTTTACGCGTAATAAAGAATAAATTCTGGAAACGTTAAATCTGAAAATATTGTGAAAAGGCTAGACCTGTGACTGATAATAATCTCGTTCATTATTATCAGAATATTTATTGTGGCCTTTAGGGTTATAGGACCATATAGAGGAGGTACTTAGTGACGGAGGCGATAAATTTATCCCAAATTACCCACAACAGTACATCGTGTTAAAAGACACAAGACTAAGATCCGTGGGAACCTGTAATCTCATTTCATTATAGAAAGTGTATAGTTATTTATATCATAGACCTATCTTACTTTTGATTATATTATGCAGAATATGCTTAATTTTCTTATTAATTCCAGAAACCAAATAAATGCCGGCTGCTCCTACTTACCGGCTAGCAGCTCACATCATCTGCGGGAGCGACTCCTCGTCCACCGAAGAATCGACGTACTGAGATCACGGCACCAACTGCCGCCATTTCGGCCTGTGTCGTAATATCAGCCCTAATAGACAACATTGTTGTTGGAGTCCTTTTTTATGGTCATCTGGATTCGAATGGCTAATACGAACACAAGCAATAGCACATTAATTTCCAGTTTCTGAATCTGACAGTTTCAATAAATACCTTATGTAAAATTCGCTGAAAATAATCGCATATTAAAAATATTCGCATGGAATTAACCCATACAACGGATTCTCAGCAATTCAGGTACTTTCAGAACAAATACGCTTTGATTTTTAAGGAAAATGTCCTAGAAGTTACAACAATTCTGTATGCCAGATTGTGAAGTTACGTCTTATAAGAAATGATGAATTTATTGTTGTATAAAGCAAAAAAACTGTAGGGTACAGGATGCGCAAAAACGTCCCCAACTCTTCTAATTTGACAGTTTTAATTTACAGCCTACCACTAAATATTTTATATGTCTCTTAACAAGCGTAAATTTGGAAAATATTCCCCAATTAGTTTTCATGATTGTGGTCTTCCAAGTTGTCACGTCGGGTAGTGTAGGTCGTTATCATCTTATCAAAATGGTTCTGAAGCTGTCGCCTAGCGCTTGTTTAAAAATGTTCAAAGTTAAATTTTCCCTTGCACTAACCCATTGGATTCTTTCTAAAACACGTGTCTGGGATAAATGCTATAACAATAATGACATCAATCTTAGGAGTCCTCAACTCTGTAGGTTATAGTCTAAGCTGTTAAGGCACCAGTAAATAAACCATACATAAAAGTTAACATATCTGAGTTTAATCAACCTGTCATGAGATAATATCTGTGTTGTAGTTCTACATAACACAGCGTTCATTCGACACTCTCCGTGCTTGTAATAAATCACCTTGGTTGCGCTTTGGATAATTTTAAGGTCTGCATTATTGAAAATTACTACGTGCAGTCTACAAATGCGAAATTCGAAAATAAACATAGGCCTGTAGGAGAAATACTTCAAAGTTTGCAATTTAGTTTCTTATCAGATTATCCGATACTTCAGAGAAGCCTATTCAAAGTCGGCAGTGGCCTATGTTTTCCGCCCGTTTTACTGCGATTGGCCTCTTGAGTACTTTGAAAAGCAACAGGCTTACTGCACATGACAACAGTAACGGGCTCTTGAATAACATCACACAGCGACCTACCTTAATATACGACTGTATGTGTAGATACTGAAACGACTAATGCAATTAGTCGCGAAATAAAAATGTTTCAAGGTCTAAGTCATCATCTTTAAGCAACAAATAAACTTCACGGTAATCTGGTCACACAGCACAACTTTTATGTTCCATTCAGTAGACAAATTTGTGTTCTTGTTCATATTTAGGCCTATAATTATGGAGTTATTCTATGTAACACTGTGTGATTCACAGAGCTTACAGGACCTATCACTTGTTTAAATCGTTCAAATGTATTCAGTGCTTGCTATTTCTGACCAGCTGATGGAAACAATGGAAGTAGCAAATGGTGGGATGTAACATCACTGTTACAATAAATTCATATTGTATTCAACTTCTTTTGTCAGGATTACGTTTGGAAAAAGGCAGTGTACAATGTGCAAAGGGTTATGCAATGTACTTCTCTGTCATTAAAGGGTTTAGTTATCCTTTTCATATTAAGAGAGAATAAATTATACACACTCTCATCCAGTTCCAGTCAAGAGTAGAATAACATAGCAAAAATATTTCATATATTTTTTTGTTTATCATAAACTTCAAGTATTCATCAATTATTCATCTATTCTCCTCTTTTCTTCCGTCCTGTTCGTCTGGTATTGCTAGGGGACCATTAACGTACAAAGCTGTTTGTATCCACGGCAGTTTGTTCGCTAGACAAACGCGTGCAGCATTAACCACCAAGACATAAGCCTATAGCTGGTATTTACTGGGAACTAATAATAACAACAATATGCCTAGGTCTTGCAATGAATCAGCCTTCCCGTTAAGAAATGTATTCAACTTCCTTACTTTAATTTTTTATTCTTCATTAACACTTGTTTCCATATTTTTAATCTTTGCGAAGCATTCGTATTGTTGAAAATCTATTATCATAAATTAATCTCTTGGTATATAACACATTAATTTGTATGTATTCGGTAAATTACATCCCTGATTTTACAGTAATTTCATGATAACTTGCAAATAAACTTTACGTTTTAACGGCAAAATGTCTTTTCTCCTGCCATTCTATTATAGCATTATCGGAATAAATATTAAATACACTGCCCGAAGAATAAGACTTAAATTAGAAGAATGTAATTTTGACAACTCCACACGAACCCTGACGCACGAGTTCAAGGTAACTGGAATGTCTCTAATCCAATGGCCGGACCAACTGTCCCTCGATTGAAGCACAACAGAAGATGCACAAATGTGACAGCCTTCTATCACGGAAATATCTTCTATTGAGAACATCGTGAAGATCAAATGGGAGAACAAGGAGGACTATAAGGTATTCATCATCGTTGTTTCATGACCTCCTCGAGTCACATATAGAAAGAGATAACCCATACAGATCTTTTGGTACGCAAGGTTGAACGGAGCAGTACTACATGTTATTGAAGTCACGCACTTTTGCGGAATGCCAAGTATTAAATTATCGCCAACATGGGAGGTCTCCGGTAGACTAGCTGTAACGGCCATCTACTGTTGCAATAATTCGTTGTCCAGAACTGATATAATAGGCCAAAGACACCTAGGCATTGAAGACAATTTTCTTATTGAAATAGGTCTACGTACACGTTCATAATGACCTGTGTTCTAATTATGTCACCGCTTTAAAACTAACTTCAACTCCGTGGAACAAAGTCTGAGGATAAAAGTCGATGGAACCAGAAAATTCATTACCGTACTCATAAAAGCCACATTAATCCAATGCACTATGCACCACCGTATTCCCTTAAGATACATTTTAATATTATCCTCCCAAACGCGCTTGATCTTCTATGTGGCGTGTTTCCTTCAGGACATTTAAACAAAACATTGAGTAATTTTTTATCTTCCTCGTCCGTGCTACATGCTCTGACCAGCTTTTTAACTCTAAAACACCCTTTTCTCTTGATACGAAATTCCAAATATTACACTCATACAAAAGAATAGGTTTGCCTAGCATATTATATTCTTTCCATTTTGAAACAGCAAATTGTAAGACAAAATATTCTGAACTCCACGGCAGCAAGCATACCGCTAGAATTTAATTTCTTCGTCCTTTAAACCCTTCCTCTCTTCAGTTATTTAGAAATATCATTCGGAAAATTCCTAATTACGAAATCAATTTTAAATTTCTCGCATGGAAACCACCTGAGTTTTTGAGCCTCCAGTCCTGAAAAGCGTATACTGTTATGCCAATGTTCACGTAATTAAGAATTTGGATTCTGCAAAACGTTAAAAATTGTACTTTCCGTTCCGTAAATCTTCGGACAGTTTGCATACTACAGAGTGGGTGGGAAGTAAGTAGGCATTGAGAAATGGTTATAACCTCTATATTTCCAATGCAAAGCGATTATTTAATGCCTACTTACTTCCCACCCATCCTGTAGAATAAGCATGGAAAAATGGTCTTCAAAAAAGTTATAAAAATATGAATAATGTATAAGAAATAGAGTGGAGATCAATAAAAGGGAGAGAACGGATTTTTATGTGCTGATTATTTTTAATTTTTGTGAAAGACACCGGAAAACGAACCAAACATTAGACTTTCCTTTAATTTTGTGACAAGTTATGAATAAGTCCAAGAGGTATATCTTACTGTGCGTTTACTTCTTCACCATCACACATCTTAATTAATAGGCCTATATCATACCACTATAACGAAAGGAAAACACTGACTGACCTCTTGATAAATGTTAGACCCCTGGGATGATAAACTTATCATAGTGAAGACATAAGGGACCCCTAATTATGTAGTCCATGACGTCTAATCGCTAAGTTCTGAATTATTGTTTTAATCCGACACAATACTTAAATTATACTTTTATCGCTCGAAGGAGTTCTATAAAAATTAAAAAGGGCTGCCTCATAATTAATTTTAAATCTTATCAAGCTAGAAGGTCGTAACCGTGTTTCTTGTTCTTATTCTTCGTCGCTTACTGGTAAACAAGCTTCCACAAAAGTTAAGGAAGTAAATCCTAGTGCTGTGACGTAAAGTGCCTGGTTTGTCACTACTACCCTTACAAATAAAATATCTATGAAAACAGGCCTGTGACATTACAGTAGGCTGTAAGAAGTGCTTACTAGCCTATATTACATTCTTTATCGGTATGATAAGTCAAAGAAATCTGCTCGAATGTGTCATACTCATAACTGATATTTAGGCCTATATAACGAATCCCACACCATCAACTTCTCTATTAATTACTTTATAGGTAATTATTTATAGCTTTTGAATGAAAGGGGCACTCAAAATTAATTTGTCTACAAAGAATCCAACCTCAACATTCCTGAAATGTTTCTTGAGTCTTCCAGTTCATGAAATCTCTCAACAAAAGTTTAGGTTTTCTTGCGCTGTGAAGAATTTTTATCTCTCCTTAGATAATATTGTAAGATGTTAAGAACTTCGATCTTATCATTTTTGTGAACCACAGCCACATTCCTGTTAATTCATAACAAAAACGCCAGAACGAGTTTGATAATATTAAAAACTCTTTATCTCGGGGCGTGTCTATTTAATATACAAATTTTCCCTGTCCGTCGAAATTGGTCTAATAGTATGTACCGATTACGTTGTCTACAAACACCAGCTTGTGTTATACGCCTATTGATATATGTCTACCTGAGAAATATGAATCTTGGTTTTGTAAGCAAGCAAGATAATTGTGTAACATCTTTTTTTATTGTACCAATCTTACCACCACTACACATTCCCTAGACTATTAAGCCTGTTCACACAAAAATAGCCTAAAAACTCATTAACGTTAAGTAGATTAAAGAAGGCTTACTCCATCTCACATTTTATTTGCCTAATCCAGAATTTTGCAACACATCCAAAAATGACAAAGTAAAATACACAAATAGGCTTTTACTCAAAATTAATTGACTGGCATCCATTAATAATGAATTATCATAGCAAATCAAAATTGCATTCACTAAGAAACCAAGAGTAGATTAAATTCGGGAAATTATTAAACCTACTAACACACAGTTCAGAGTTCTAAAGATATACAAAACCATAATGTTACCTCTTGTTTTGTGAAGGATGTGAAATTTGGTTTCTGACACTAAACTAAAAACATAGACGGAAGGTATCTGAAAATAGGATGCTGACAAGAATTCATGTACATAAGAGGTTTGAAGTGACAGTAGACAGAAAATGGTAGAATTATAGCAACAAAATTATGGCAAACATGACGACTCTTTAAATAGCTAAGACGGAGTCGGTTGGTATTACATGTAGGCTGTAGCCGATACGTAGGCCTATATGATAAGTCTTCCTCATGAAGCTTTCATGGAAGTGCGTCAGGAGCTTACATACAAGGCATTGTTCATACAGAAATTTTTCATGCAAATGGTTAGGCCTTTTCACCTTGGACACGATATTTATAAAGTATTATTTACTGGACTTCAGAGCCAAGTTTGATAATTTTACAAAATTGCAAATTTTGAAACTGATACATTACACAGTGCGATAATAGACATATTTTACATTTTAAACGCCTTGAGTACAGGCTTATGGGATTGTATGTCTTCGGCCCACACATACATACATACACGTGGATTGGATATATTTTCATATCACAAGAATCAATACCAACACACCAAACTAGTCTTAGAAACAGCTGGCAACTGAATGTTGTTTCAGTTCTTATTTGAAGGGAGCTTGGTTTGTTCCAGTTTAAGAGCACAGGAGTGGGGAGATGGAGGCCATGTTGAATAGCAAGACGCTAAATTTAAAGGTTAGCTACTCTGTTATCAACAATTGTGACCCATAAATAGATGTCTGTGGTACATAAATTGGACTTCCGATTTCGGAGTACCTCACTCTGAAACAAGCATTATTATAATGTAGCGAGATAGCTTTCACATACCTCGATATACGTATGTATTTGACGTGAAATATAAAGTCTGTCAAAAATCGACCCTGGCGGGAAAGAGAGGAACTGCATGTGTCATGGCGGCAAAGTGGTTAAGAGGAGAAAACTTTTATGGCCGCCAACACTTTTACGCGTCCTGATTGGTCTCCAGTGATATAAACGGCGGCCATCTTTGGTTTCCAATGGGGGAAAATGCTTTACATAATTTATGAAACCCAGCACGTCCCATCCGTTATGAAAGCGACCAATAGGAATGCGAAGGGTGAATACTGAAGGGCGGTGACTGGGAAGTCACAGTGGTGACGTAAAATTGACGTCACACTAGGACGGGAGGGTACACAATTTGTGGGTGTGTTTTAACCCCTTCCTGCCCCAAAAATATGTACTGGGCCCTCATGATGGCAATCACTGTATTCATTATCTTATATGTTGATTTCTAAACAAAGGTAATTATAACTCGCCTATCTATTTCCGTGTATCTCTGAAGCTTTAACAGCTTCACAAGCACTAATAGTGTTAGGTGTTGCCTGGAAACCACAAAATTATATTCGTATTCATTATTTAACTATTGAATTTGAGTACTAACAACATCAGTTAATAACAATTCTTATGACATCAATAAATACACTTCGTGTGTCCTAATAATGCCATCTTTGTTATTAACTTAAAGTATTTGATTCAGAAATTAGAGGAGAAAAGGCCTGTAAGCATCATTAGTTAATTCATGTTAAATTTCTAGAATAAATAAAGACGCAGTGTCACTAAACAATAGCTTTACACTAACCAACTGTTAATGACTTTCGAAATTCTATTACATGAAGCAAGTTGTGGGTGTTTTCAGTAAAATCCGGCAAAAAAATAATTAGGGCAATATAAAACACGCTTATGGCAGATAGGACTCTTTTCGTCCAAGAAAGGTAACAGACGTCTTCATGTCTAAAAGACATGTATCGTTTAACTCTCTTTCAGTGTGTATTCTTCCAGACAAGTCCATATTCAACACGAAACTGAACAGAGAAGAAAATTAATTTAAGAAGGTTATGAACTACGTAGTAAAGAAGTGCGTATGTTACTTCTACCACCAGCACTGTCAGTGATTAATATTGTATGAAAGTTAATGGAAAGCTTTAAATCAAACAACTAGGCGTAGCTCTAACAATTATGATATTTAGGTGTGTTTATTAAAACTTCAGTCAGGCGTTTCCCGTTCTGTGTTTCGATATAATGATAGTTTATAAGTTATAGCCTACAATGAA
Organism: Zootermopsis nevadensis; assembly: GCF_000696155.1. Next base: position 817,406 of record NW_019059844.1, on the reverse strand, counting down.
AATCATTGTTCTTAAAATCAGTCCTAAGTAACCGAAGATTAGGTAACGTCACGCTTATTCATCGCCCTGATAATGGAGGCAGCAAGGACCTCTGAAACGTCGGTAAACTTCTACACACTCGTTTATGCGATGTTTGAAAGAAGTACAGCCCGGACGCAACAGCTGCGATACATCCAGAGAAAATTTCGCTGTCGATTAGGCCTATTGCCCTTCTTTATGTAACGATGTAACTGAAGCCCGCACCCTATTTCCCTCAAGGTTAGAATCAATAGGAAACACGCCTATACACTACTAATACGAAAGAAGATCCGAAAGATATAAAGTTATAATATATATTTATAATTTACATAAACTCTTTAAAAATTTTATTATTCTTACAAAGTTGGGGCTGACTTAAACTTCAATATTTTCGCACTTATAGCCTCCAGAATTCTGCCTAGAACGCTTCTAATAGTTAGACGTGTCTGGAATTGTTAAAACATTGTCTGAGTTGAATTGTCTCTGGATTAGTAAATGGGCTACAACTTTGTGGACGTCATACGCATAAAGAATTGTAAGTAACAACTTAAATAGTACCTGTAAATCGTTGATTTAAAAGGAGTTACTAGCTTGACGTGCGAGAAAATCACCGTAATATCTGAACATGTGTCATATTTATGACACTTGCATCTTTTCTTACGTGCTTCACAGAATGGTATCAGTGTCACATCCACAAGTGTTTTTGCCTTTCTCATGGTTTTTATTACCGACTGGATTATTTATTGCCATCGTTTCAAGTCTAGACCAAAGCCATCAGTCACCACACGTTCCGCGTACTGTATGTCACTGTTTAATATTTCTTTGGCGTTACAGTCTTCCGTCGTCAGCAGCTGGACCAGCAAAGCAATGTGCACATGGAATTAATAACACCAACAAACAAGTTTAAACTGCTCATGCATCACATCAGCTGGAGTGCGGCTTTCGAATCTGCTGACACTGACCAAGAAGCTGATCTCCGGTTGCAGTGGTGGAAGGGGAACGTAAAAGACGTAGAACACTGAATGAATAGCAACACAGTTTATCACTCTCGCAAAGACACGTCGGTGTTTAACACATTGTATTTTTATCTGGAATTGGTAAATATTTAAGTTACCAATTTTTCCGGTATGCTACCAGGCCTCCTTAATCGTCACCTACACCTTTGAACAAGGTACACTACCACACATATTTTCTCTTCTGCGACTTGCATTTCGAAGGTTTTACATTTGTATCTTACAATCGATAAATTTGTCAAACAATTCCAAACTTTTATTGAAAACAAATATTAATTTCCTTGCTCGCAAAAGCTCACTACTGAGACAAAGGACCCATTCCACACTGTCATTCTGTATGTTTAATGACAACCTCCCATTTACTCTTAATTCTTTCAAATGATCTTTTACACTTTTATTAAAAAAAATTATGTATCAATCACGTCTTATGCGTGGTATTTACCCGTACAACTCATTCCCCTGATTTGATAATTCTAGCAATATTATGAAGCTCCACATTATGGAACAACCATAGTTAAAACAAGAATGACTACGAAGATTTCTTCTTCTGAGTTGTTTTGCTGTGTAGTCTGGTCGATGTTTACCAGCGTTTCAGAGGTCATACTGCCTCCGTCATCATCTACCATGCTACACAGCGCAACAACCCGGAAGACAGAAATCTTCATACTCACCGCTGTTAAAACCTCAAGTCATACAAAAATGACTATGTTAATCAGCCCCTTTTTGGTACAGAATTGTACGCTCTCACACTGACTTGAGAATACAGAACACTTTTGAATAGAAAGTGTTTTTCTTCAAAGTGGGTTTTTTGCGTTCATATGTAGACAGAAAGCTGTCGCCGAGATTTATATTCATATTTCACCAACTACTGATCCTATTTCCCGTCTTGTCAGACAAGCGTAAAACACAGAAAGTGTGAGTGAAACATGAGCAAAGAGACGTAAATGTATCTTATCTGTACGTACGGAAGACGTTATGAATGAAGATAACTAGAAGAAGTGTATAAAAGAACTTTCGACTCTTATCATAAAGAACAGCGCTTTCAAACTGCACTGTAAAGAAAGTCTGTCATAGCGAATTGTCATTTTCATACAAAGTTCCGTTGAGTTAGCCGTTACTGGACGACGGTATAACGCGTCGTGACGTTTTTACGAAAGAGTACTGATTGTTACTTGACGAACGTCCAAATGATTTGAATATCATTTAGTTCTGAGATGAGAGTCCTATCCATAGATAGTTACATTAACAAAGAGAATGCCAGATTTTGGACTTCACAGAATCCTATCGTTATTTCTAACACAACGTCCACAGAGCAAAGCGTAGTATGCCGTAAGATGTATCAAAATTTACGGTCCGTGTACAGTTACTTCTGATGTTTAACACAGTCTGGTACGAGATAAGATTGTGACTCTCGTTCTGGGGTACGACATAGCAGTAAGAACAAACGACTCCGGACCCCCCACCACAAGAATGCCGCACTTCAGTGTCTTCAAAATGTTTTCTACTAGACAGTCCTGTAAAACAGTTACCATGTGCTCTTCAAGAACGTAAGAATGTATCATCATAACTTAGCCAGATGTAAATCCTTGTGACTACTTTCTGTAGGGTTATATGAAAAAGGGTGTTGAATGAAATTCCTCACACAATCTCACAAATAAAAAATGGCATGCAATCAGACAATGAATGAGTTTCTACAGATATTCTGAGTAAAGTTTTTGGCAATTTTGTCGCTCGTTTGCGCAAAGTGTGTAATGTTATATGATATTTTCAATTCCGAAACATTTGCACAGGAATACAGAAATGTCTGAATTCCAAGCGACGCCATAATGCAAATATAATCTGGTCAATACTGTCATAGACACCAATCATGCAGTACTCCGCCATTTTGACTTGTTTCAAACAAAAGTTGCAAGTCATAGAAGTGTTGACGCATACAGAAATATATGCCTTCGACACAGACATATGTCACTGCTAGCCATTGAAATATAAAAGCTGGTTTTAATTGATAACAGCGAAATTAATGTGTTGTCTTGCTGTCCATGTGTTTCTACAAAGCTCCAGCATGTTCTTGGCTTATTCAATTTCGTGACAGACCATGTCCGATTCAATATTCAGACATTATCCTTATGCGACAAGGACAATTGTCAAAGTGTGTATGGTCAAGAATTTTTATGCAGGCATGGACTTAATCCAGAGGAAACAATGCTGCTTTGACATTCTCATAAAAGACATCACACAATTCAAATCTACTTAGGTGGCCAATAAAAAATACACTACACTAGAAATGTGGCTATTGTATTACTTGTCAATGACTCAAACGTGTATCCATCACAAATTCTGATTGGTTACTAGTTGTATTACGTAGTTAACTGGCGCCGTTCCAACGCCACCTCTATTAACTGTATAAAATTATTTTATATAATTTGGGTCATACAAGTAAATAATTTAAGCTAGATGCTTAAAACACAACAACACTTAGTTGCCAACAATAGGTTAACTAACTAACTACGGAATCCGGAGGTCCGTCAACGAAATAACCAAAGTCCTACACGAGACCCTGTTCTGGGCCACCAACATCCAGTCTCCTTCGACTCCTGTCTCCTATAGATCCCGTCTGAGATTATCCTCCCATCTACTTCTAGGTCTCCCCAGCGATCTCTTCCGCTCAGGCTTCCCAACCAATACCCGGTGCATACCTCTTGCTCCCTCCATGAGCGCCACATGCCGAGCCCATCTCATTTTTCTAGACCTAATCACCTTGAAAATATTAGAGGAGGAGTACAAATTGTTAAGTTCATCATTATGCAGTTTTCTCCAGACCGCATCGTCTTCTCTCCTAGTCCCAAATCTCCACCTCAGCACCCTGTTCTCAAACACCTGCAATCTGCGTTCCTCCATCCACAACCTGAGGACGCGCCATGCCGTGGTGACAGAGACCCACCGAACAAGGACTTTGCAAGAATATCACGCCTAATCAGTCGTCTGAATTTAACATTGAACTATTTGTGTACCAATGTTAACGGCGACTATATTTCCCAGCTGCTTAGCAATCAGTAACTTAGCATTGTCTATTTATGATTTTCTTATGATTCTCACTGTAAATAGGGATTATTTCCTTAAGCACCATCAACCTTTTAATTTTTGTAATGCAGACATGTTGTGATTACTTCGCAGTGCGGATAAATTCTTAATATATTTAGTCGAGCTTCGTTTTTCAAAGGGTTACAGCAGAGATGTTGAGTTGCATAAAAATCATACTTTACTCACTGCATTTCATGTTACATTTAAACAGGCAGTCTACATTTATTCCCTCCCAACAAGAATTAAAGATTTAGCGTAAAAAATAGAGCCTTTAGGCCTCTAAGCCTATATATATACACATATACGGGCATATACAATTTTTAGGCATTATACAGAGAAAATTAAAAGAAAGCAAAGCTGTCCAACTATACGCAATGTAGGCGCTTGGAGGAGAGAGGAATTACAACTCCTATTCATTCATCATCTCAGCACTAAATAAGGAGTGAGTGGTCAGTGTCATACCCTGGCCGAGCTTTACCCCCTTGAAAGGACCCCATTCCCCATTGTATAGGGGTGGATGGGCCCCCGAATACAGATAGATTTATTAATAGATTTTTGTTATATTATAGGCTTAAGCAGGCTCTTGTGAACATTATAATAAACGCTGGGTGTCAGAAAAAGGTGAGAAATTTCTTGATCAGCTGAGCGCATGTCAGCTTCTCAGAGAGGCCTATCTTCTATGGTCTCTATTTTCTAAGACTCGCTGTGAGCAAATTAAGTTGGTTCACCGGGAGAGGCTTGTAACTTTGCAACTATGCAACAGTGGTGAATGCATTTATGACAACTGTATTTCTTTAGCTACTCCTTTGCCGATGTTAAGAATACATTCCCTGCTCCATAAGTTTACATGGCGCGGTGCTTAATTAAGTAAAACGGACAACGTTACCTCATTTCTCTGCATTTATAAATAAGCTTATTTAAATTATTAATATACATTTACCTAATATGCCACTCGAGGCCGGGGTTACCGTTGTACTCTGCAGTCCTTTGTAGGCAGAAACTATCGGGTGGGACGATCACCTACCTAAGCAGCAGTAGGCTAATTGCGCAATCCTAACAGCTAAATCACAGATTTGTCTAAATGTTCTTTGCGGCTATATGTGATTAAGCTGATGCACATTCTTGGGCATTTTGATTCGTCCATGAATTTAAAAATTTGAACAATACACGGGTATTTTGATTAGTATTTCCAAGTAGACCCAAATGACTACGTCGTGGTTTTGTCAGATGATGTAACTTCATCCAACTTGTAAACATATTTTAATTTTTATTTTAAAATGTTGATATTAACAGAAGTAGGATAATGTTCAAGAAATATGCATCAGTTTAGTAAATTCAGAGTTTTAGAATGAATTCTGAATCGGAATAAGCAATGTACTGTGTTAAACTAAAGAATTAAACAATAGTTGCTTAAATAAACTATTTACGCGTAGTCTCATGTCAATTTGTTCTATGTTTTTATCAGAAAATTCATACGATTTTGTCAAAATAAAGTAAAAGCAATATTAGTGTGAAGTTACACTTTCTTCAAACTTTCATAAATAATCATTTACATTCACATTGCATCTTTTACAATCGAAGTGTGGTCTTCCTTTTCTGTTTACGATTAACCTAAAATAAATAACGTTTGACAGAAGTAATAATCATAATAAACCGTGTGTTTTCATCCAATTTACAAAACATCGTCTTTCTTGTGCACCACCTGAAAAATATTTTTCTAACATGTAGTATAGTGAACAGCTTCTTTTACAGAGTAAAGAGCAAGATTTATGAATATGTGCACTTAAAGATCTACACTTACACACACGCCTAACAACATTATAAAGCATGACTGGATGGATATCCGTGAGAGGTTGAAGAAGGCATCTAAACTGTGGGAGTCTCGACCTCGTGAATCTGTGGCTTGGAGGGGGGTGGTGGTGGTGGTAGTGTTTCAAGATAAAAAACGGCAACATTAAACCTGGTCGTTTTAACTTTTACGAGCACTGAACCACTGCATCCCGGTAGGGTCTCTCCAGACAGTAGTACTACGTCTTTCTTCACCGTTATATTTCTACGTCACTGTGCGTCGTAGGGTGGTGGTACCAGCAATATAGCGAGGGGAAGGGGAGTTTACTTCTGTCTCTGCTTTTATGTATATAATAGTTCATGTACTGGCAATGACCTTGACCGACAAAATAAAAAGATTCCCACTAAATGTCACCATCATTGCTACTTGTACAGCCCCCCGCCCAAATCACCCGTAAACTTCATAACTTCCTCTTCCATTCACGAGAAAAATTTCCACTAACTTTTTTCTTGTCTGTATGAGATATGTAATGGATAATTAAATTTGTGTTAAAAGTAAAGATATTGTTTTGAGAAAAATTTTGGTTAAATTGTCTTTCAGTTAAGTTGTTCCGAGTCGGGGAATCCTTGACAAGAAATTTTACGCATATAAATAGCTCACAAGTAACCTCCAATATGGCAAGAATGAAGAGAAAAAAGAATGCACAACAAATGTGAAATTTAAGTTTATTAACAAATAAATTACAGTTTACACCTCTTAGAAAGATATACTTACATTCAGACGTTTGACTGAGTGAAGCTTTAAAATATATTGTATTTTCACCAAGGCATACTCATTTCATTAGACTTACTGCAAAATAAACAAACTTCCATTGCTGATAAGACTTCCAGAGTTTGACCCCTCAGTTCGTACGCAAACTATATAGCCCGAGAACCACTAGAACATGGGTTTATATCTAAAATATGAAATTAATAAATAAGGGGAAGTCGAAAGGGAATAAAATACCCCAAATATTCCAAAATCACGAGGATATCAAAAACGCTGGATGTTCAACGAAAACAGTTTTTAAACCAAGCATTCCAACTTAATTCCATCTTTGCAACCGGGCAGTAAAGTTTTAGTCCAGCACATAAAACAGTCTTTATTGCAGGAACAGAAGGAAGGGAGACACATATACAACACAAGTCTCACGACCTCTAGTAGTCAATCTAAGAAGACAGAAGACGACAGAACAACCGTTCAGAAAGCCATCAAAATCCCGCCAGAGACGAGTACAGTCGTAATCGTCCCCCCCTTCCAAACAGTTTGTATGGTCGTAATAGGCTCAACGTAGTACGCATGATGTCTTGTGAATGAATGTTAGAATGAATGAATAAATGGATGAATGAAAGTAAAAACAAAGCGATGGAAGGGGGAACAGTTCATTGTATGCAGTTAAGTTTTATTCATTCCTTGTGGGTGTCAACGCGTGTATTTTTATTACAACTCTATTTAACTACCTCATATAAATGAGTGTATAAAAATCGTTGCTATAGTTTGTTAGTTGGCACCGTTTATTATCAGTAAACTCGTAACCCATCTGTTGTTTATACCTTTACGGACATGCACGACTGATATGAATGTTTCCTGAATGTTTTCATTTCCTTAATAACTCATTAGCCCATTGAATAAATAGGCATATAGCGGGCCGTGCGCAATGGTAATATAAAATATTTGACACAGGCCGACTTCATTGGTAAAATATAGTTCCTCCTCACCGGCGTGTTCGCTAAACGTAGCCATGTGCCATGTCTGTTCGTCAGTCCGATTGTGCGCTTGAAGCAAACAATCGCAGATCTGCCTAAACCCCTAAAACTGAGGCTAATCTACATAATATATGACAATTAAATACATACATCAGACAAAACAGTTTTTCACAAAGTGGTTAGTGTTTTTTAAGGAGACAATCTCTGTTAATTATGAGAATCATACAAACAAATACAAGCATTATGTGGACAAGATGCTTAGTTATTAAATTTTAAAACAGGTGGTACATGTTTTTACAGTTAGGTCTACAAGATGCTTAGTTATTAAATTTTAAAGCAGGTGGTACATATTTTTACAGTTAGGTCTTTAAATGTTAATGAACTTTCTGACACTTTTCAATGTTGATTAAGATTGGACATTAAAAACTGACACCTTACATGCGCATCGGCATGCATCTTGAACATGAATGCCTAATTCTCTTGTTACTTCTTGGTTTAATACTACGAAATACACAGTTTATAGGTCCTCCTGGTAGGTCTACACTTTTTCCTCGTGCATTATTCTTTCTTTGAGACAATTAAACAAAACCGATGAACATGGATTGCAGATCATTGAGAACGGTTTACATATAAAAATGTTTTGGATCCAAGATACAGGCAGCAAAAGGACAGCACGGGATCTTGCATAACGAGGATCTTTGTAACTTGAAGCTTTATACCAGATATTCAAGATGGATGGGATGGGCGGCACATTTAGCATGGATGGGAGTTTGGCAAAGACCTGCAAAATTTCAGTAGAGTAAAAAGAAAGGAAAAGACAGCTTTGGAGACCTAGATAGGAAGATATTAGGAAGCGCGTGTGAGGAGGCCATTGTGAAATGAATTCGTGTGGCTCAGGAGACGATGGGTTCCATAAAAGGCTGAGAATGTATAGACAAACTGAGAGACTACAAGCTTCTTAAGGAGGGATCTCCTCCACCTAGTCAATCTTGAGTTGCCAAAGAGTTTCATAATTTTATGAAACTTGTCCAATCCGTAATAGTGGTTTTATCATCTAACACGACGCAGAAACTACACCATGCTTCCTGTAACTCCCGATTTAAAATATCACAGTACCTGAGAAAACACTTATTACTTTAGAATGATACGACTCTGGGATATGCTCACTTTCTGACCATCTGAAAATTGATGTCCTCTGGGTTGTTGGGCCGTGTAGTCTGGTAGAAGTTTACCGACGTTTCGGAGGTCCTTGCTGCCTCCATCATCAGGGCGCCCTGATGATAAAGGCAGTAATGTCCTCTGAAACGTCGATAAACTTCTACCAGATTACACGGCGTAACAAACCAGAAGACAGCCATCTTCAGACTCACCGCCGTGAAAACCTCAAATAATATATTTCTGAACATCGTTGCAAAATTGTCTATGAAGGAAAAGTAGCCTATAACCTCCTACGACGGAAAGAGAGACTGGATACAGTTAAGTGCATCCAGTGTGAGTGTTTTTCTATGTAGGATTTCGGACCACTTGTTGTGATATTACCGAAAGGAAGTTCCGCGACGCAAAAAGCTTTTATATGTCATTTCAATGTTAGGTGCTGAGTCAGTTGGATATATTTTGCTAAAAGATGGGATAACACTTTGATTCTGAAATAATACCTTCGTTGAAACACATAATTAACAAAGAATAATATTGCCTTATCTTGATTTTACTCTGTTGTGAATAACGCTTTATACAGACAGAGGTAAAAGTTGCTTACATCTCTTCGAAACTTCACAAAATTATGTGAAAGATTGTTTAATTGTTTTCGTTTTTCAAGAGATCTTTAGTCTGCAAGTGAATATTAATTTTATACGAGAAACTTTAAGAGGAATATATATCTACAAATAATTTGAACATATTGGAAATAAAATGGAATATTAATTGAAATCTGCGTACGGATGTAATATCTGCCGAACGCCAGCATTTTGCGGACCACAGTTTTAACATAAATATCTCTGCTAGTGCAATTTCTTACTATAGGCAACACATTCTTATCACTACAGTTGTACTTTCCTTCACCAATTGAGAAGGCAAATTCCTCATTTTATTCTCCCATTTGCTCCTGACTTTATGTAGGTAAATTATTGGCCTTAGCGCATTGTAAACTTTTGAGGAAATTAATACACGTATTTTAGAATTTCCTTGGTAGGCTTGCATCCATAAAATAATAAACTTCATTGTCTCAAAGACTGAAAAGAAGAAAAATCAGCATCTTCAGAGGGAAATGTAAAGTTATCAAAATTTAAATCTAATGAGAATGAAAACGTTAAATATAAACTGAAAGTTTCATTTCAAGCAGTAGTGTAAATCTAATAAATGCATTTATATGAATTGTATTTATTGGATTTGTTAGACTTTTCTTTCACGTGTACAATCACGATTGTTTTGAAAAATTCACCAATATAGCCAACGTTTGAACATACACAAGATCGTCTTTATGTGTATTACGATTTCATGTCATACATTTTCATTCAAGTAGTGAATTAAAAGCTGATTTTTCACAGGATTTCTTGAAAATTTCCTAACTCAATTTATATGATAATATTGGACAATGCTTCATAATGTATATTTTATAAACGTAAGAGTCTTTTCGGTTTTTGAGTTCAGCGCATGAACACGATTGCACATTATATTGTAATAAATTATTTCAAGTGTTATTGCGTCCTGATAATAAATTCTTGAAAAATGCGTTATGGTGGTATTAATTGTGCTTTTAATTCTTCAGTTAATTTTTGAGTTGTGACAAAAAACAAATGTCTGTTTCGAAAGTGCCACTGGATAACAGACATACATTATCGAGAAAGATGTCCTTGAAACTGTCCAAATAAGGCCCTGTATTTAAATGTAGACATGTGGAAGCATGTTTTTCATAAATTTATTTCAATTTTAACCACTATTATTTAGAAAATATATACATTGTTTTAGTGAACTCAGATTTCGAATTCAATTCAAGGCATAAAACCAATGCCATACATTTCTGCCCCGCAGTTTTTGTAATTTAAACTGTAGGTTGATAGGTTTTTTAGAGACCAATGAACTGGAAATTATATTCACGGAAGCGGCCGTGGCTTAAGTTAATTTACTGCCCTGACATCTGCCTTTAATGAGTTAAGAAAACTACGAAACTTTTCAGTAGCCCACACACAGCCTGTCTTAGAACCAAGAATTTAACACATTACCTTCCGAATACGAAGCTGTTCCTACCACTCGATCTCAACTTTCGGCCAAGTCGCATACACAACTACATTCACACACACACATATATAGTTGAAGATGACAGCCTTTTGTAATGTTGCGCCCTGTTGATAGAGACAGTTCGCACCTCTGAAACGTCGGTAAGCTTTTACGAGACTACACGTCGCAATATTCCAAGTGGCTGTCGTCGTCAAACATGCATTCGTAAGAACCTGGAATCTCACTTGGTTTAAATTGTTAATGTAATTAATAAATATTAAATTGTTTTCTATTGATCATTAAAACATATTGTCTTGATATTAGCATATATTTACTATATTGAGACTCGTGGACTTCTCCTTTGAGACATCCCGACCGAGAAAGACTATTCCGGCCAAGAAGGTGTCTGGTTAAAATAACCTAAACCGTGAAAATAGAAGGTCAGACATACAAATAACATTATTAGTTGACATTTAAAGAACCAAATTTATATGACACAAAATTTTCGAAATGACTTGTGTAATTTCAAGGCAGTTGGCTAACCGTTATCGTAATCGGAAGCGACTGAACTTTGTAACAGTAGTAAAATGCCACAGCTTTCACATGATATGCCCCCGCATTCTAATTCACGAAGCACAAATTACATGCAGTTTCAATGTTACCATGATTTAAATTTGTGACACTTCAGCTATAAAATATTCAAATTAAGTAATATGGCATCATGAAAATTTCTGAATTCCTTTCTGGAAAGAACTCCAATTATATGTGATCAGTCCTCCTCATCAACAACACGTGGCTTACATTTAGGTTTATCTAATAACTTACTCCTTGCAGGATAATTATGTATAAACAGCGAAAGTGGTTTTGAAAGGATTACTTGCATTGCTAAAGCCTCGTATACAGTGTGTACTACTTTAATTGACTTTATGATACTATGACTTAATACGGAATAAAATATATCTTCATGGCTTCTATAAACCTACGTCGTTATAGCCTTTTTTCTTACAGACAGGTGTACAAATAGGCTACAGTAAATCTAGACTTGTAGTCTACAAGGACATATTTTGGTGGGCAAGGGTACAATTGCGGTCTAGAACGCACTGCAATGTCATGTCTCTGCACCACACATGATAAATACCTCGTGACTATTTTGAGTTAGGTTCATTACTGTCCGACACTTATCGCTATGACACCAGGCACTCCAGGCTCACCGAGATTTTATGCAAATTTCCTTCAGTGTTACCTACATTTAAAGTAATGTTATTTGTGATTATAATATTCATGTAAATATTTCTCAAATATCCTACAGCGTAAATCTAAATGTCGCGCATAAATTACCGCCTACACCAACAAAAATTTAAATATATTATTTTACCCGGTCTATATACTTCTACCTTAGAATTTCATCTTCAGTCGTTCCCTGCGAAATTTCATTACTGGATGCAATAATTTCATTTTGGAACTAAATGAAATCATTTGCAAGCCTAACGCAACTATGTGGGGAAGGACTTAATACACTTACACCTAACACTTACGATACTGCAATGCTGAAACATATAGCCTGCCTGTAAAAATAGACATATTAACAAGACTGAACTTGTAAGTTGTAATTGATAGTAATTACTGAATTAATATTCAACAGTAATTCTTCAGTATTATCTATTAAAACATACAAAGAGAGTCCAGAGGAAAAACAAATACTTATAAGATAAGCCTATAGATCTATCTATGTACATAGGTCTACATTCTTTTTTGTCACTTTTGGAAGGTGGGGGCTAAAACACAATATTTCAGGAGTGGCTCTGCTTTGAAGCGGACGCAGCAGAAATATTTTCAGTGGTACCAGTAATCGAAATGAATATGTAACAGTGTAACACAAATTGTTATCACAAAACTTTAGGCTAATCTAATAATACTTGTCCAGACCAATAAAGAGACTGAATGAATTGACCATAAAGTTCCGTGCCTTGAGAACAAAGTCAGAACTGCTACAATGTCATTACAGAACTAGTGGTTACGAACGTGATAAAGGAATACGGCATCGTACTATTAAGGAGTCTTGAAAGATTGTGAAAGAGGGACAGTGAGTGAATTAGAGTTACTTAAAATGTAAATCTGACAAAGTTTTTAGAATCCTGCATGATTAGTCACTGTGTTAGGCTTGTTTTCTGAAGTAACTTCACCGTCAAAACACCTGCTGTAGTCATTTGCAAGCTAATAATTCTACACCAATATTTATTAATTTCGCTTAAGATAATTCAGAGAAAGAACACAAAATCGTGGTTAAAATTCTGAGAAGTCTTATTATATTCTACAGTCAAAAGGGAAGGGAACGAAAATAAAGTATGTTTGATATATGCAGCTCATTATCACAGTTCGCGTGAGAAATGTTCAGCAGTACAAATTCATATAAATTACTGTTCCTTAAGATCACTGAGACAATTTAAGAACTTAGAAACTCACCAGATCGGCGAGATAAGACTGTTACATCAACAAACCTCTTGACTGATGTAAGTTGGAACACTGAATGTCTCCACAGAAGCTGTAATGAAATGAAATTAAACATTTATATTAAAAGTTTAAAAATGCACACTTAAAAATTCCGACGGTGAAAGTAAAAGTAGTATTTATTCTTATCATCCGTCATATATATAGGCCTACACCCCTTTTTCGTTGCTAAATGGTATCGGAAATATTTCTCAGAAGTCAATAACAATACTGAACTTTTTTCAGTTTATTGTATTGAGTCTAAAGTCTGGCTGTCTACAGGTTGTTGCATGTTAAAAACCAGTATTTATTAATAAAATGAAATTTCTAATATACTTTATGACTGCTTGTAGTTGATATAGATGTGTAAAAGTGCTATCGAATATTTTTGAAAAAGCAGAACGTTGACAGATGTAAACGTAATTTTGTAGAAATTTGTTCTGCTGTTACACGGAGTTATAATACTTTTAACAACACTTATCAGAGTTATCTCAATTATTATAACTTAGTAAGGATTTAAATTAGCCATCTTACCTAATTAATTGGAAGATGTCAATAATTCACTCAGAGCTTTTCTAAATCTAAGAATTGGCTTACAGTATTAAACACCCGAGATAAAAACAATACTAGTACAGGGTCCACTGCAGATGTTTTGAGCTACAGTTATCCGATGTAGAGTGATTTTAAATATCACAGAATAAATGTAGTAATGTACACAGCAGGGGATCTGCGTGGACCTTGTGCCGCTTGGTCGCTGGGACCGTGGGTTCGAATCCCACTCAAACCATGGATGTTTGTCCGCTTTTTTCTGTGTTGTGCTGTCCTGTGTACAGGTAAAGGCCTTGCGACGGGCCGATCACTCGTACAAGGAGTCCTACCGAATGTCCATAGATCAAGCCAACGAAAAGTTGGAACCCGCAGTGCTCAGGCACTTGAAGAACAGGTCGTCCAAGTATCCAAGTAAGTATGTAAACAGCATTAAGAGTGCCGTAGTAACAGGTAATCTAAAACTAGGGCTCTTCTGCCCTAAATTAGTTGGCAGTGAAAACTACGCAGACTATTCTAGAGGCCGTCCGTAGCTGTATTTGATCAATCCAATACGTATCCCGACCCCAGCTGTGTTTAAATGTTCGTTTATAACTTTAATTTACTTGTAGTTATTATGTTTTGCATATTTATAACAAATTTAAATATTTTAATACTAGTAAGAATAAAATAATAAAGGAGTACAATAAATAAGCGAAATGTGAGAAAGCAAAGATTCGCTGAAATAACTCTTCAGTTTTACTGTTAATTTTGCCATGAGCCCTGTCTTCTTATTTTTTGTGCATTCGATTTTATAACTAACATTTTTCTTTTTCTTTAGACACTTTTCTCCTTCTCTTTAATAACAAAATAACAGTAGAAAGCCCAGCTAGATTTTTCGCACCAGACATGAAAGACCGAAACACGATCTACGATGCTTTATTTGACTTTCTATTCAACGATGCATTAAGCAGTGTGCACACCTTCTAGATCAATCAGGTTAGAATAGTTATGTAGTGAACTACGAACGGAAGAGTTACTCTAGTTGTTTCTAGAGTGTACTTTTGATGTAGTCTACACACGCACCTAGAGACCGTTATCTAGGTAATCAAGTTCTAACGATGTAGAATTTTAAGCCTTTCACAGCGGTGAGTATGAAGATTTCTGTCTTCTGGGTTGTTCCGCTGCGTAGTATGGCAGATGTTTACCAACGTTTCGGAGGTCGTACTGCCTCCGAAACATTGGTGGACATCTACCAGACTATATGGCGCAACAATATTCAACTTCTAACAAAACACAAACGGAAGAAGCATAACTGTAACATAGGCTACAATTAATTTTTAGATCTACGATATTAAAGAGTGTATTCGAAAATTAACATAAGCCTATCAAAAATTTCTTAGACTCGAGAGAAAAGCAGATTCTGATTTTCCGTTTCAGCTGGACACAAAGGTAAGAGAACAGGCACTTAAGTGCTTGTAGCACATCAAACATTTTATATTCGTTGTCAGACCAGTGATCTAAAAAATTAATGGCACAGGCAGGTTAGATTTAAAACTGTGTAACGATTTGGCAAGTAGAAGAGCAGAATATTCTCCAGCAGAATTGTTAGTGTAATAACAACGTCTTAAATTTATGCGGGTGAAAAGAAAAAAAGATTCAGCTAGTTTAATACGTGTAGAAGAGACAGCTACTGAGAACAAAAATACATTTTATGATACCTAAAGCCCCGTTAATGTAATTTATGTCGTTATTCGAGTTTGATTTTGTAACTATCCGATAAATTTAGACAGGGAGAAGAATAACACTGCATAGACTACTAAACTTAATCCCTTAATTAAGTGGATAACATTAAAATAGGCTACATTATATAAGTTCTCGCAGTAATACTTGTGCTCTGTAGAACAAAATGTATAAATAACGCACTCTAAAGTCGCTAGGGATTAATGAAGGCACAAGAATCCATAGCCATTTTTTTCTATCACGCTACGATTATAATGATACATACATTGTATGTTCGTTTCTAGAATGTATTTGTGCAGAAAATTACTAAAATTAAATAAAACTGCAGGAGCTCTTGTGTGTTTTTTCAAATAAACAAGGTAGAAAGGCAATATCAATGAGACTTTTTCGGTTCTTACGATTCTAAAATTCTGTGTTTAATAGAAATAATTAACTTTTGTTCGGAGTTGGGTAGAAGTATCAAAACTTTTTTTCCTAGCCAATAAAAGAGGTTGCCATAATTAAACACCAACCACCATTTTAAAATACCTAATTTATATAAATACATTACATGCATATCCAACTCACACTTCTTTGTGAATGCAGGCTAGATGACTAAATCAATAATATTACTGTTCACCGTCTATTACGCAACAGCTAAGTGTGTTTTACCACAACATAAATGTATTATTAAAGCATTGAAATGCATAATGTACTACATGTTTCGGCCATAATGGCCATCCTCAGGTGAGTAATAAACTGATTTTGTGGTAACTCACACATTGGATGTTGCGTGCTTGACGGTGAAAAGTATTATTGTCGATCATATAATACGCAACAGGAAGATTTGTCATAATTTCAATGAAGTGAAGTTCAGCGTTAGTTCAGTTTCGCCATTTCGTCCAGACCGGCTGTGCGGACCACTCAGCGTCGGATCTGACGTACGTGGTACCGGAGGCTTCTTGCCTCCCGAACGCGAAGATGGCCGCTCACTGGAAACGTATCTCACCTCCCACATACGTAAGAGAATATTTTAATTTTAACATATAGGCCACGTGTATGTCAACAAATTAATAATATGCAATAATTCCCTAATTTATATCAAAATTTAACTGATTAAAAAGTTGTTCATCTAGTTTCAAAGTATATTCTATATGTGGTTTGGAGCAGTGTAGGTAAAAATAAAAAAAATTAAAAAAGGGGACTTTTTAAGGAAATATTAGTGGTACAAAATTTTCAGCAAACGGTTTAATTAAATCATCGTGGTCCAACTGGCAGCCCGCGGCCACTGTAATCCGGCCCTCGAAAGTATTTCTTAATTTGTTACTAGTTAGTACAAACTCATTTATTTTCTTTACCCTTTCGGATTTGAAAACAATAATTGTGAATCTCATCTTGTCTGTTGCTTTACGTACAAGTGCCACATGTCGGTACGAGTGGTAGGCTGTCTCAAGAAGGCTTTGTGACATGAATAAACAGCTCGTGTCTCATATAAGAAAGGAAATGGAGAAAAGTGAGTATTTTTCTATTGCTCTCGATGAGAGCACGGACATATCTGACGTGAACCAGCTTTTGTTTTTGTGAGGACAGTTGGTGATACCTTTTCCATCAAAGACGAATTGCTTGAACAGTATCCGAAGTTTCGCAAATATGCATTAAAAGTGCGCTCGTTGTCTGGTAGCACATATATTTGTGAGTGCACTTTCTTCACCTAGAAGATGTTAAAAACGAAGCAGAAGAACAGGTTATCTGAGGATATGTTACAATCAACTCTTCGTTTAGCAACAACAAAAATAGGAATTGATATTCCGTCAATGGTAAAAGAAAATTCTGCTCAGTGCTCTCACTGAAGCCATTGACTTTAAGAGTATAAGATATACGTTCTACTAGTACAAAATGTTACTGTATCAGATACAAGCTGTTAAAGTAGCGGAGTTCAAATTATTTGTGTAAGATTTCCAGGTAAAAATTGCGAGAGATACAAACTGTTGCAGGGGCAAATTTAAAATAATATACAACTCTGTATTAGTTTATGCACATTTAAATAAAATTTATATTTTAACATATCCAATGGTAATTTGTCATTGCTGAATAAGTATTATTAAAAATAACGACAATGCAAAAATAGCGACAGTAGGGGTTTCTTGGCCCTTGGGTCCAACAGGAAAACTATTCTGGCCCGAGCGAGGAAAAAAGTTGGACCACCCTGACTTAAATTAAAGATGGGAAGATGTAGTAGGAAATTATAGGTGCTAGGTAGTTTCAAAATCTCGAGTAGGAAAAGAATAAATTATTAAGTGAACGTTTGAGTGACAGACAAAAATTTTGGATTTTAAATTTGAGCAAAAATTAAAAGCAAAATTGTTTCAAACAGAATTCGCATGTATTTGGCAGAATCCATAGGATCACGAGAAGGAAATATTACAAAACTCAATTTGGCTGTCTTCTGGGTTATAGCGCCGTGCAATCTGACAAAAATTTACCAAATTTTTAGATAACCTGCTGCCTTCATCATCGGGGAGATGATGATGGAGGCAGCCCCTAATTTTGGAGGCAGCAGGGAAGGATATCTAAATCGCTGGTAAACTTCAAATAGAATACATAGCCGTACAACCTACAAGACAACCTACTTCAAGCTCGCCACCGTGAGAACTTCAAATCCTACGTCTTATATAATTAAAGATGGATGTAACAGTAATGTAGGAAATCAATATGTGCTTTAAAATATAAGAGAATAAAGATCAGTAGTATTTTATGAGGAAATTAAACTGAATGGGACAACGAGTTATACGTGGACAGTTGCAGAAGAAAAGAAAACAATGGAATGGAATGGTTGAAAGCAAGCAATAAAAACTGAGAGGGATCGCGATAGATTTTGAAAAAGACAGCTGCCCTTTTTGCATAGAAAGAGGAAACATACCCATTCTTCTAAAATATTTGGAGGCGAGGAAGTGGAGACTACATCCAATTCAGACGCACCACATAAGAAGAAAATGTACATAAGACCTATTTCCCTAATATCCAATTATTGTTATCCTCCCGTCTATATCTAGGTTTTCCGAGTGGTCTTCTCCCTTCAGGATTTCCAGCAAGTTTTTTATGCATCTGTAAAAAGACTCTCCGTGCGTGCTACATGCCCCACCCACTTCGTACCCCTTGATTCGGCCATCCCAATTATATCTCGTAAAAAGTAAAAGGTTTGGAGTTCCTCGCTGTGCAATTTTCTCCAGTATTCCAGCTAAATTAATTCTTTGTGTTAAAATTTGTTAAGCAATTGAGGGAATTCTCATTCAAAATC
Organism: Zootermopsis nevadensis; assembly: GCF_000696155.1. The sequence continues at coordinate 798,515 of NW_019059844.1, read as the reverse complement.
TACTCCGTTTATTTCTTTAATAAGAAACGCGATTCTACCTAAATATGCTAATAACACTAATATAATAAAATACATTTGAGTCTGACAAAAGTATACTTAAAGTAACAGACAAATGAGCACAATTCTGAATTTAACAACTGGCTTTTAGTTGGCGTAGTCCGTGCCTTATGTAAGATTCAAGGTGAAGGTTGTAAACTGACCTGTAAAAACATACATCACTTTCAGTTTCTATAGCTCGCCTCATTGAAAGTGTTACAACTCTGACATTTAACTTTTAGAATAAAAAAGTGCATGGTGGTAAGATAATATAAACCCGGAAATAGCATACTTTTCTTTGACCTTTTCGTGTATTAAAATTCTACTTTACTGCCAAGAACCATATATTACGTTTGAAGGAATAGGAGGAAGACAACTTTTCATTTTTACAATTCTTCAGAGTTCAACGACCTAGGATAGTGCTTAACAACGCTCAGAATTGTCTGCAACAACCCCTTTTTATGGGCGTTCAAAAACACGAACTAATAAAACCTTTCCCTTTCGAAATTCTTAACAAATATGTTGCAATGTTTACACCAAGGTACTGAAATGGAATCCAGTGAAAACAGTGAAAACCTTTCATGTAACTTACAACTCGTGTGTGTTAAAGACAGCATTTCGTCCCTTATACGAGAGGACTGACATCTAAGACCTTGCCTTGAAATTACAGGATAGAAAAATACATAAAGAATCATAACGAAGTTGGCTGTCTTCTGGACTGCAGCACCGTATATTCTGATAGAATTTTACCGACATTCCAGAGGTCCTTCATGGTGGAGTCAACAAGGACATATGAAAAATTGATAAACTTTGTGCACACCACCATGAGAACCTCAAATCCCTATTAAAGAGAAATACATATAGAAAACACCCATAGAATACTAAGATGTAAAGTAAAGTAAAGTTTGTCCCACTATACGCCATGTAGGCGTTTGGGGTGAGAGGAGGTATAGCTCCTCTCTTCCTTGACCTCGGCACTAGATTGGGGTGAGTGGTCAGCATCCCCCCCCGGCCGGCTTTACCCCCGGGAAAGGACCCCGATACCCATTGTAGAGGAGGCTGGGTGGGCCCCAGAGCCGGGCTGGACGCAGAGGATAAAGGAAAAATCCTTTGCCCCCGTCGGGGATCGAACCCCGGTCGTCCAGCCCGTAGATAGTCACTATACTGAGATGTTTCATTCATATTCTTATTAATGTAATAACACAATTATAAGTTTTGTGGTTGGTTTCTTGTTTACATCCTGAAGAAAATATTAGGTTAAGGTGATAGCAAATGCCCACCTTCCGCTGTAGATGCTGTAAACATTGGAAGGGAAATGTAAAGGCAAGTAAACTGAAGCAACTGTCGGGAACATAGTTATGCGGAATATGATCGCATATTATTAAAAGCAAACCTGTCCCACTATACGCCATGTAGGCGCTTTGGTAGAGAGACGGTATAGCTCCTACTCATTCTTAACCTCAGCACTAAATGGGGGTTAGTGGTTAACATCACGCCCCGACCGCTCTTTGCCCCCAGGAAAGGACCCCGGTACCCATTGGACAGGAGGCTGGGTGGGCCCCAGAGCCGGTCTAAACGCAGAAGCTAGAGGAAAAATCGTCAGTCCACGTCGGGGATCGAATCCCGGTCGTCCAGTCCGTAGCCAGAACTGTACTGACAAAGCCACCCCGGCTAGTATATTATTAAAAAAGCTGTTTAAAATTATGAGTTTATTAATATAATCTATTATTTTAGAGCAGTAACTGAAAAAAATACTCTTATGTGTTGATATATTAAACGGCATTGTATTATGTCGAATAATAGGATGATGACAAATGATGGACTGGAAAGGAATTGGCCGTGGCTTATTTTAAGATATTTTGCATAAAGTTGTTTAGGAACACCACGAAAAACTCTGTTCAAATTAGCCGATCTTCGGACTGAGATTCAAACTTGAAACCTCTAAAGCATGAATTACAAATACTTCTACCACTACAGCTTATAGTCTAAATGAACATTTACGGAAAAGCATGAACTTTTAGTTTTTTGCTGGATTTTATTGAAAACTGATTAGGTCTTATACAAGTATTGACACGAGCAATTTTAATTCATTTGATATATTGCATAATTTTACGGTTCTGGGCGTATGTCATTAAGCAAGAGTATTTACCTAACTGGTAACATGTGAAATAAAAGTTGCAGTTATCCATAAAATACACATGTTGTGTCTTACACAGCTCAATATCTATACTTATTACATAAGCGAACTGACAACTGGTGACTCATAACAACTCTATCTGATGCCACCCGGAGGATGGAGTATTTATTCACAAATCCTGGCCTTATATTTCTGCACTTACATTAACAGCAGGTAGAGTATATATAAAATTGTACTTTTGTAATACAATTCTCAGAAGAAATACAGAGTAAAATATAAAACTAATTGCCAGTAATCGCCTCCCATTTTAAGACATATTTTAAAACAGGTGCTGCACATTATAGACTTAGTTGTGAGTCTGTATATTCTACACTGAGTATGGAGTCGATACTTTTATCTGAAGTGTTTGAACACAACAGGACTTCAAGGTGTCACTGTCTAGATTACCCCAACAGATATTTCCACCGCCATGAACACCTCAAATCTCAAGTGCCACGCACATTATTTTCACTGAATAACCAGAAAATTAAAAAAAACTTGAGGAGAAACTTTAAGATGACTGTTGACGCAATAACCCAGGAGACAACCGACGAGGTTATCTGAAATCTTATTTAGTAATTAAGTTTTCCAGAAATATATTCTGATATAAATGCCCGTGTTGTTATTGGTGTCACTGAATCTAAATTCAATAACACAAAGGACCAAACGCATTTACCTATGCACAGCCTACAGATATTTCGTTTTTCCTATCTGAATAAAATACACATTCTTCTGCCTGTAACTCAATTCAGCTGTTGCCCTACACGTCCCTTAGGATTTACGTAAAATCTGTGCTGTTCTTCAACAAAACCATCACCTACCCCTATTTCAACTTCCCTCCCACTCGCTCTTCTTCACGTCATCCTTGTCAATTTATGACACCAACCCTCTAACCCTTTGCGTCACATTATCGTCTCTTCTAGGCTAAGGAAAACAACCCTTCTAACCCCATCTTTGAGTTGGAGTGAGGGAAAGAACGAATATTTCCTTTTACAACTCGAAGCTTACATAACATCAAAGCGAGGTTTTGGTTTGTAGGAAGGGAGAAATATTTCCTTTTACGTTTGATTTTCTTTTTTCCATTTAGTGAGAAATTGTTGTTTACAGTGATATGTGACACGGATTTCAAGTGCCGCTTGTCTGAACCGTGAATTGACGTAACATTTTACCAGTGGACTTCAACATTTTTGTGTCATAAAATTTGGACCAAATAGCAATGAAAGTGCAATTTCCCAGGTGAGTGTTTTCACACTGCCAGGAATGACTGATTGTACCTGGAGGCTTTGGACACAGATATTTCTACTGTGCAGTCGGAGGTTTGTGGCGAAGTTTCGTCACATCACAGAACGAGAAATATATTCTTGAAAATATGAGGTAATAAATAAATTTTATTGGAAAATTTCTTCATATCAAATAGGATAACTCCATATCTTCGACATTTTATAAACATGTACCCGTGATTCTTTATAGTATAATAGAAAAATGCACATTCAAAATGTATTGAATTTTAGAAAGACCCTCAGTTCTGATGAATTATGTTAGGTTCGTCAAACAAAGATTAATTTTATATGTATTTATATTCACTTGTTTCCTATTTAACGACGCTGTCGGTGCTCAGACTAATAAATATGACGTCGATGATAAGATAAATAATAAATAAAACGGACTAAAGAAAATCGCGAAAAGATGAGCAGGAAAAGCTAGTCTCGGAATCAAGATTTGGAGCACGGACTTCTAAAATACGAAGCAGAACAGCTTTCTCGGCAGAATTGGTCATTTTCATAGGGCTGCATTATCGCAAATAAAAGAAATGTTAAACGTAAGCGTGAAGAATTTAGGGAACTAGTAAAATATAAAGAAACACATTAATTACACTGTCAATTTTAATGCTAATCTTAATTTTTTAAAATGTTCTTTATCTCCTGTATACACCACCATGAATGCAGGTGAGAAGCATTGGGCCGCGAAACAGAGATAAGTGACTACTACTATGAAGTACCTTGTAATACATTTACAAGATGGGGATTTGATCCTCAGGGTACTGTATTTTGCTAACTTCAATCTTTGAATTTATGGTCTCGAAGTCTATAAACTTAATTCATTTACACCTGAAGTACGAAACTGTGTCCCAGTTTCGGTGATTTCTTTAACTGCTGTCCGAAATATTTTGGGGAAACGGTAGTAATATTCCTACAAATTTATTCTGATATAAGCAGGATTTGAAGTTTTCAAGGCGTTGACTCCGAATATGGCTGTCTTCTGGGTTGTAGCGTTGTGTATTCTGGTAGCAATGTTACCAACTTTTCAGAGATCAGGTTGACTCATTGCTCTGATGATAGAGGCAGCAAGGACTTCTTAATCGTTGGTAAACTTCTAGCAGACTATACGGCGCTACAAGCCAGAAGACAGCCATCTTCGGAATCACCGCTTGAAAACCACAAATCTAACCATGTTAAAGTTGTTGAAACTAAAATAAGCCTAAATACCTAAGGTAATTTTTGTTATTCAGATTTTACTTTTTAGGTCATTTAAAATGCACGCTAATATTCAGTTCTCAATTTCTACTGTTTTAGGCCACAAAACAGAAACATGGCATAAGAAACAACCGAAAATACTACATCGCATTGCATTTTATCTGCTATTTGTCAATGTTTTTAACGTATTTGAAAGATTTTAATAACTTTGATGGATACTAAACATCAGTTACATTTATTTTCATTATATGTGAAATGATCTGGATACAAAAAATGAGCCTGATGATGATGAGTTTCTGAATTTAGCTCGTAGTTCAGATAGGAATGCTGACGTCAGCGTACACTTCAGAAGCAGTGCGAGAAGTGGGACAAACAATATATGGAGTTTGAACGGATCGGTGAGGGACATACAAAACTTGAGCTCGAAACTAAATCCGAACAGCATCACTGTTGGAGTGTTAAACTTAATTGTCATTTCATGTTTAATTACAGTTGTGGTGTTGAAGTAAAAATGTTAGACAACAACGGACTATATATCAATAAGAATTATGAGGAATTTACTTTATACCCCTAACTTATACATAGCTTCATCATCAAGCAAACAGAAACGTGTACTTTGTACCGAGATGCACGTCGGCTGAATGTCATAGAACCAGAGAAAGAGAAGATGAAAGTGTAACAACGAGATGAAGGTCCAACAATCAGCAAACACAGGCAGATTGCGTTCGCAAACTTCAAACAGTACACACTATCACCTTGAGAGCAAAGTCGCGCAGAAGGAAAACAAAAAAAGATAAGACGCCATAATCGACGCTTCAATCGGCCTGAGCACGGCGACGGCTAAAATAGTTTTAGAATGTAACTTCTGAAGCTGCAGGAAAGAAAGTAATAAGAGACATAAAATTTAGAAGGAAAAGTTCGGCATGTTTACAGCACTGAGGTCCTCTACTCTGCAAAACTCTCAAACATTTTATAACATACTCTTAACTACTTTAGAACTTTATATAGTCAATCGATTCTCTTCTACACACGCCTTCCCCAACTTGAAGTTTAAAATTGCTTAATTTGTTTTCGTACTGGGTTTCGAAACAAACTTTATTTTCCCAAAACTACTCAAATCTATTCAAGCTTTTAAATTAATGCGACTTCAAGTATCCTTTCTTAGATGTCAGTACGTGTACTATTGTAAGATACTGACTCTAAGGACTAGAGTCCTTGAGAACTCAACAATCTCTCAGGTAGCACAGATATGAGGGGCTTTTATGGAGCCAACTGTTTCAATACCGCGTTGAAATAAGACCGCCACCAGTTCCCATCCTGGGTCTCTTGAACTCAGTCAACACTCGAATAACTTATTTCCTTAAAATTAATTCTAAAAAGAATGTTATCATTTTACATCGGCCTATGCTTT
>NW_019059844.1:767247-792368 GCF_000696155.1 Zootermopsis nevadensis | reverse complement strand
CGCATCCGTGATGCATTCCCCGCCCATCCCACCCTCTTTAAATTTATCAGAATAGTATTGTGTAGTAAAAATTACATATTACGAAGATCCTAATCTGTTGTAAATAACAAGATACGTGATACCACATGCAGTATTTTCCTCTAAGTAGCGAGAAAAGTTTGGCGAAACAATAATTATGACGTGAAAAGTAACTCAGTTACATATTTGTGTTTTATTCTTTAGCTGACATGTCTGTAAGTGAGTTCTCAGTAGACTAGTAAACTTCAGCATTTTCTGCTGAACAATCAACACGGCCTTCAAATTCGGTGGGCAAGACAAAAACATGCAAACCTCTTGCATATTTCCACATGAATATTTTCAGAATTACAAGTTAATAAATAAATAAATATCAATAACATTTAATATTATTATTCAGTATGTATAAATGCATGCGTGTATGTAGAAATGTAGATATGCACTCAATGCCTGTGTGCGTACACGCATGTGCGTACTGGGGCGTACAATTACTTACATTAATTTATGTCACACAGACGTAATAGCATTAAACCATAGTTCAACGCACAAGATTTCAGTCTATACTAAAGTAACTTACCCACAATACCGCTCTACACATAGAGATACTTAATCCAACTGGTACATCAGGTTCCTTGATTCCATCTTGAATGAACTGAATGACTGCCTTAAATTGTTTTCACGCTTACTTTTAGCAAAGATAATTTATTAAGAACTTACTTTCCATTTGCAACAATGGAGCCTTATAAAAACTGCTGTGGACAAGCCTCTTGCTTTAAATCTCGATTCGGAGACTAGCTGTCTTGGCTAATTTTTCTCGAATTTCTTCGGTATCTTCTATTTATTACTTATCTTACCATCGATGCCATATTATTTAGTATGAGTACAGACAGCATCTTTAAATATTAAGTAAATACAAATAAAATCAAATGTTGTTGCACAAATATACTTGTTGGCGTTATCAAAAGTCAGGTTTCTAAAATGGGTTATAATAAAGCTGAAAAGGAAAATTACAAAACACTTTAGAAGACCATAAAAAATAATTATCTGTAAGAACATATTACATACTACTTCGTTTCCTTTTTGTAGGCTAAATTACTTTAACAAAATTACGTTAGACGCTTCGAGTATAGCACATATGAAAGTGGAGCCTGACTTTTATTTTCACTGTCGACTGCGTGAAACAAAATACGATTAAAACAACTCTGCAATTTGTGTCAAAATCATAAGTATAAAACATGTCAGAAAACTCTAATGATATCAACTTTACTCAAAGTAAAACACTGTGTTAGCAGAATCTGAAGGAGTAACATAGCTTACAAACAAGCCGACCATTAGACACGGACCTGAGATAATAAGTTTACCTCCGATCCTCATAATCTAACTTCATCATATCTATATAAATGTTATCCATCACCTCCTTGATCTTTCGAGTGATCGATATCCAAGAACAGTACGAATTTCCCACTTCAGCCTTGAAAATGTAGCCAGTACTTTTTCTCTGAAACGTTGGTACCTACTTATACGTACACATGGTGTCACAACCCAAAAGAAGAACATCGAATTCATCACGTATTAAATTTTATCGTGAGCTTAAAATATATCCCCCTCAAAATATTACATTAATGAATATCCCTCTATGCTCTTAATCACAAGATTCTGCCTTGTATGTCTCTCAAGAATACCCGTCTTTACCTTATTAAGATCTGACAATCATTAATGAGTGCTATTACATAAATGATAGGTAATATACAAATTACAATCTCCATCAACACGTACGTACACCGCTTCATTCATTGTAATCGTATCTTGTTAAAATTTTACCTCGGTAACCCACTGTTTAACGCTTGTAAAGTTACAAGCAAAACATTTGAAGTAAACTAAAATATTACTCATGTTCAGACAAGGTATTTACCATGTAATATACAAACTACAGCCCTCCTCCCTGGGTTACGTGACTTCAAGCCATCACATCAGACAGCAAGGGAATTGGCACATGTAGAATAGGGAAGGCATATGAATGCACTGTGAGCCCCCACACACTAATGTCTATGCTGCATTATACGTCTCTTCTGAACCATTCCACGAGTTCTGAGCGTGTACACTATTAGCAGGAAATGGCGGTGCACGGGGATAATGTAACACTCCTGTTTATTACAACCCATAATCCCTAACGCATGATACTCACGATGCCACGAATAAAAACGGCTTAAAACGTCTGTAGCTACACGAAAACACGTTTCAAATTTATGGACGCAGTTTAGAAAATTACGTTTCTGGCTTTGAAGAATGAAAATCTTCTGGGGACGTGTTCCAGATTCGATATTCGATCGTTACGTTTCGATTCCTACCGATACTAGAACTTGTTTAGCATCTAACGTGACTTACTTACAATCTTTTCTTTGATTAAAACGCTGTGGCTTTATTTAGGATCCTTACTTGTGGCGCTGCTGTTGGAAAATTTCAGAGAAAACTTAGAAGAAACGGTTGTAAAGAAAGCCAAATCCAGGGTTAAGAAGAACAATATTCTACACTAAAGTCTGTTCACTATCTACGGTTATGTACTGAATAGTAATAATCTTCTGGGTTATGATGCTTTGTAGACTTCTATGCCTTGTGTGTACCTCTGCATTTAGGGCTAAATATAAATTCAATATTGGTCACTTACTGACCCAATATTAATTTGGCAACAATTAGACTTTAGAAGCTTCAAGTTCCATACAAATCGAATGGGATGTTCACCATTAAAGCTACGAAATAATTCAAGAGCGAATTTAAATGTAACACCAACTTCCCGGTTCTCACATATTTCAGTATAATAAATAAAATATTATTTAAACGCGAATTAACTTTTGTTTGCAGTGTTCTGGGTTTGTTTCATGGTATAACTAGGACATTTACCTGCGTGTGTGATAAGTATCAAAACTAAAATGTAAAGGCAATTATTCCATTTCGCGTCCGGAAATCTGACGACGATATTCAAAAACCACACTGAAATTCGGTTAGTTGCATCTCAAATAAAAAACAAATGGTATCTTCTATGACTTCACATGTTTTGATTGTAGCCTAGTGTTAATAACAAACAGTTCGACCCAGTTACTTTGTATCATATGTGATGGACACGCGGTTCAAATTTCCCTTAGATTCACATTTAACTTCCAATGCGACATACAGAGACTAGCGACCGTTATGCTGAGCTTTACAACTTGTATATTTACCATGATACCGAAGGAAAGAACATTTCTGTACATATTTTAGTTTAGTTAAACCTCCTACCAATATAACGAAGAAATAAAAAAAAAATGTAGTGCCGGTGAACGACATATAAAACTATGTCTTGAACAGGTCTAAACCTAAGGAATAAATGTCTGAAAATCTTCACGTTCTTAACAGCTAAAATTACTGTGGTTTTCGCTGCCCATTCTGAATAAGTTTTTCTTAAGCTGTTCGTGATGGTATGTTCCAAAAGTGGTGTTTCGTGCGTTGTGAGAATAGTAGTGATATTCGTAGATAATGCTGAAATATGAAAGTCTGAAAATATTAAATGAAAGCCATAACACTTTTATCAATCCTACAGTAGTGTCATGAGAATTTAGATTAAGACCTTTTCGAAATTTCAGGCAAATGCCGGACACGACCTTTATAGCTGCTCGTTTCAGTTATAGGCTAACAAATTATAAAATAAAATATTCCTTGATTTATGAAAAATACAATCAAAGAATGTACAGCTTCCTGAGCAAAGAATTTAACATCTTCCTTACCAGCCATCTTGTAAGAATGAGTGTCTGACATCTTTACATGTTTCTAAGTAATCGTTTATCACCAGTATTCCGAACAGAACACTAGACGAATAAAGAAGTACGGAAACCATGTAATACTAGCAGCAACTACAACCATTTGTTCTTAATATGTAATATCTGCAGACGTAAATATACTAACTTAATTTTCACCTTGTATTCAAGATCGAAAACCCTCAAATGAACACTGTTATAATAAAACACTTTTAGCGTTACCGTGAACTAAAAACACCGCCATTTATTAGGGATGCATATATATGTGTATATATATATATTGATCACTTTAAAGTATCGCTTGTATAGTCTGTGTAGAATCATACTACAAAAGAGTCCTTTCACTTCCCTGGAATATTTACTTACTTTATAATTTTATTCAAATGATAGGTCTTGTGTTTCTTACTGAATAAACAAAACGTGGAAAGGAAACAAATTAGATTTATTAGACAAGGTTTAAGTCACATGAAGAATTTATTTTATCTACGTACATGGAACGTGACTGGCAGCTTTAAAACGTACACGCTTAATGAATGAGGCAATGCTCTTGGTTCATAATAAAAACAAAGTAAACTGGATATGAAAGTCAAAACTAATTTTGGTGCATTCCATCAAGTAAAATTTATATACTCCTTTTCAACACTTGATGTAATTGAACACAGAGTTTTTACGATGCTTCAAGAATTTGATTACGACTACAGTAACAAGGCTCTAAATGTGGAATACGAGTTTAGAACTGCTGATGGATTTATAACTGGGAATGTGGTCAATTTAATGATTTCAAGAGTGCAATTTAACATTATGTAGTAACTATATAGCTACAAATACGTTTTGTGAAGCAAATTAACAAGTGTTTATGGTTAGCCTATTTGCAAATTGAACGTCAGCTGCTTGTAGCAGATCAGAAGCAAATGGGAAAAAACAAGCTGAAAGTTACATAATTATATTCAGACCTAAATAGTACCTCGAATTTCATTATGAACTGGATAATTCTGGAGACCCAAAGCTTTAAACATTCTTGGGTGTGTATATATGTGTGTATTTGCATGTGTATGGGTTGTTTATGTAGGAAGAAACTGCAACCCGCATAAATGCATTAATGCGTTGCCCTGTGCAGATAGTGAACTCGAGAAGAATATTCATCGCCCTGATGACGGAGGCAGTATGACCTCTGAAACGTTGGTTAACATCGACCAGACTACACGGCGCAACAACCCAGAAGACGGAAATCTTCATACTCACCGCTGTGAAAACCTCAAGTCTTACAAAATTAAAATATATTCTAAAGTCAATAAGCAACTTCTATTGCTAACATAATTCCAAGCATTTAAGGACGTAGGATTCATTAGGAAAACAAAAACAATATTAACTATAACAACAGCATACTTCATGTGTACCACTGTATGAAGGTGAGATTGTCCTGACAGATGGAAGTTGAGAAGAAACATGTACATACTTCCAGTCGGCAAATCTAAAGGGAAGAGACAACATGGAATACAGAGACATACATGAAAGGATAATATTAAACTGAATCTTCGGGTTCCTTGAAAGACGAGGAATTTCTTTAAACAGCTATGCTACCATCCGTTCCACAAGAATGATCCTGCTCCACGAATGTTGTTAGTAAAGTAAAATGTCACTGCAAAATGTATTACACAACATTTAAGACAATTACCGGTATTCGAACAAATGACGAGATAAAAGGCAGATTGGACCTGACGATTTCTCTCTTTTGGGTTGTTGCGTTGTGTAGTCTGGTAGAAGTTTGCAGACGTTTCAGAGGTCCTTGCTGCCTCCATTATCGCCCTGATGATGGAGGCAGCAAGGACCTCTAAAACTCCGATAAACTTCTACAAGACTACATGGCGCAATAATCCAGAAGACAGCCATCTTCAGACTCACTGCCGTGAAAACCTAAAATCCTACATAGATTAGACCTATTTTAATCACTTTTAGAAAGGGCTTATTTTGCACATGTTAACGTTTTTCTTTGAATCGCTGCGTTTTATGTTTATCTGACAATGTGTTAAAATGTGTTTCGAACTTGATAGTAAAAATAATAATTATATTTATCACGAATAAGTTAATGAATAACGATTTTATAATTAATGTATACAGCTTGTAGTTATATAGCCTATTCACAAATTTGCAATAATTCAAAATTATTGAAAGCAACTTTATGATAATTTTATACGTAACCAGGACACTATATAAAATGTTTACATAGGGAAGCAATCTGACGTACTCACAATAAGCATTTTAATATCTGTTAATATATTAAGTCGACCTTAATTTGTTTGCAAAAAAGAACCCGTACATTAGCAAGTTGAGATAAGTTTTATGAACACTAAAACAGGTAAACCATATCATGTAATACGACAACATGAAAGGAAGAGAATATTGATAAGATAAAACTGTATTATTATCTTCATGACCTCTCCATTAAAAATAAAATTACTCCTATGTAGTCGTGCAAAACATCAGGGGGAATAAGTTGTTATTGTAATATTTAATGTGAGTTAATTTATATAACAGAAAGACGTCGACGTTTTACCATTTTTAAAGTAAATGATTTATGTAGTGTATTTCAATGTCGGTGTTACCTCCCACGAAGGCAACGATGTGGCCACGTGGTATTAAAACTGTGTGTTCTTGTTCGAAAAAGAAAATGTCAGATATAAACTGCGGCGTCCGACACATGGTAAATTTCTTAACACTCTCTCTCTTGAATTTAAAATACAGTGTTGCTGACTCACCCTTTGATGCCTTGTGTAACTACTACGTGACAGTCTTCTCAATGCCATCATCATGGTGAAGACAGAGTTCAGAGTTCGTAACCCAAACAGGATATTCCCAAAATACTTTGAATCACATATAATTTTTCAGATATTATTCTAGCTTTATTCAATCAACTCGTGTGAAATATATGATATTTGAGGTTCTTATGGCACTGAGGATTATGTTACTCTGCTTCAGCTCTGAAGGTGGAGACGTTGATATCCACCTACGAGTTTATAACAACAGCATACTTCATGTGTACCACTGTATGAAGGTGAGATTGTCCTGACAGATGGAAGTTGAGAAGAAACATGTACATACTTCCAGTCGGCAAATCTAAAGGGAAGAGACAACATGGAATACAGAGACATACATGAAAGGATAATATTAAACTGAATCTTCGGGTTCCTTGAAAGACGAGGAATTTCTTTAAACAGCTATGCTACCATCCGTTCCACAAGAATGATCCTGCTCCACGAATGTTGTTAGTAAAGTAAAATGTCACTGCAAAATGTATTACACAACATTTAAGACAATTACCGGTATTCGAACAAATGACGAGATAAAAGGCAGATTGGACCTGACGATTTCTCTCTTTTGGGTTGTTGCGTTGTGTAGTCTGGTAGAAGTTTGCAGACGTTTCAGAGGTCCTTGCTGCCTCCATTATCGCCCTGATGATGGAGGCAGCAAGGACCTCTAAAACTCCGATAAAATTCTACAAGACTACATGGCGCAATAATCCAGAAGACAGCCATCTTCAGACTCACTGCCGTGAAAACCTAAAATCCTACATAGATTAGACCTATTTTAATCACTTTTAGAAAGGGCTTATTTTGCACATGTTAACGTTTTTCTTTGAATCGCTGCGTTTTATGTTTATCTGACAATGTGTTAAAATGTGTTTCGAACTTGATAGTAAAAATAATAATTATATTTATCACGAATAAGTTAATGAATAACGATTTTATAATTAATGTATACAGCCTGTAGTTATATAGCCTATTCACAAATTTGCAATAAATCAAAATTATTGAAAGAAACTTTATGATAATTTTATACGTAACCAGGACACTATATAAAATGTTTACATAGGGAAGCAATCTGACGTACTCACAATAAGCATTTTAATATCTGTTAATATATTAAGTCGACCTTAATTTGTTTGCAAAAAAGAACCCGTACATTAGCAAGTTGAGATAAGTTTTATGAACACTAAAACAGGTAAACCATATCATGTAATACGACAACATGAAAGGAAGAGAATATTGATAAGATAAAACTGTATTATTATCTTCATGACCTCTCCATTAAAAATAAAATTACTCCTATGTAGTCGTGCAAAACATCAGGGGGAATAAGTTGTTATTGTAATATTTAATGTGAGTTAATTTATATAACAGAAAGACGTCGACGTTTTACCATTTTTAAAGTAAATGATTTATGTAGTGTATTTCAATGTCGGTGTTACCTCCCACGAAGGCAACGATGTGGCCACGTGGTATTAAAACTGTGTGTTCTTGTTCGAAAAAGAAAATGTCAGATATAAACTGCGGCGTCCGACACATGGTAAATTTCTTAACACTCTCTCTCTTGAATTTAAAATACAGTGTTGCTGACTCACCCTTTGATGCCTTGTGTAACTACTACGTGACAGTCTTCTCAATGCCATCATCATGGTGAAGACAGAGTTCAGAGTTCGTAACCCAAACAGGATATTCCCAAAATACTTTGAATCACATATAATTTTTCAGATATTATTCTAGCTTTATTCAATCAACTCGTGTGAAATATATGATATTTGAGGTTCTTATGGCACTGAGGATTATGTTACTCTGCTTCAGCTCTGAAGGTGGAGACGTTGATATCCACCTACGAGTTTAAATGGCGTCCAAACAAAAAGGAATAACACTGTCATGTATAATAACCCTTATAACTGTTCTGTAATCAATTCCAGAATACCATTGTAAGAACGGATTACTTTTAATACTTGCATGGGATTTAGTCCACTGAAATTTATCTATTTTAGGCTCAGCTGACTTTGTTTCCTGCATTTCCGATGACATATTAAAATTTTATATTCACAAAATGAAATATTCCTATATTTCAAACCTCTTAATTTTGCTCCTAAGCCTATTTCTAATAATCTCACATCTAAAATGTAATAGAAATTTTCATGCTACTGCATTATTTCTACTGTGCTGAGATAAAAATCACGGAAGTATTTTTAATCGCAAATGTGTTTTGTACTAGAAATGTGTTCTTGAAGCATAAATAACACCAACATGCAGAAGGTTAAACTATGGGTAATTATAATTATGTAAAGCGAGCAAACTTCATTTCATGTGCATTATTTTATAACTGAAATACTAATTACATTAGTTGGATAAAGGAGAATAAATATTATTCTAATATGTTCCATCGTGCCATTGTCTTGTTGGCTAATCAAGAATTCGGCAATTTCAGAAAATAAAATTTGAAGTACATTGGTTCCTTCTCTGAAAAAAAGCTTGATATTAATTACAGTATTTAAACTTTCAACAACATTTTTAATTTCTGCTATCATATTTGTGTGACGAATTTTATGAATTGCTTGGTTATAAAATTTGTTCTTGTTGTTTCCTCAGTTTTTTTTCCATCTCCTTTTCCGTCTTTAGCTGACTTCCTTTCTTTTTTATTGAAGAATGGTACTAAAACGGGGGTGGGGGATTTTCTCTAGACAAACTCTGCTTGTATTTTAAACGTCTGGTTAGACTACTTAATTGCATGCATTATAAAACTTTGGAGATGAGTTGCTTGGTCTGTGCGCTTTAAAATAAGAGGAACGGTAGGCTTCTGTAGCGATGGGTATGGCCGTGATGTAACTCCGGAGAGCTTCGCAGCGAAATTGGTGGTATGAAAGACAGAGGAACAGACAAGTGAAGGAACACGTACAGAAAGGATTAGAAGTAGCCACAGCAATGGATGGAAGGTAGATCCCATGGGTACAAATGAGTTAATTCGCTCTGTCATGGAGGTCTTGTTGGTTTTGACTTCGTAAGCAAGAAGTTTGTGTCAGCCTTACAAAAGGAAGGTAACAATAAATGTTGTTAGAGCGGAAATGATCTCACTTCCTTAGGCCTATGTAGTAAAAATGCATATTAAATATTAATATTAGTACAAATGATTTAGTTATTCTAAGAAAGTTTCAGTATTTTTACTAAGTGTTTTTCAGTTCTGAAATCCTCTTTTCATAAAAATAAACCACGTCCATCTTCTACATTCACAATGGATTACATTTCTTTTTAGATATATTCTTTTCTCACTCAGATAGCTAAGTAACATATCCGCATTATATTTACCCTTAAACAACACAAGCCATAGTTGTTTTTGCGCATCGTAAGCTTTTTTAAATATTTATTTTTATAAATTTCATTCTGAGGGGTTTGCCTTACTATAGGCTTATAAACACACATGCCTCCATAACTACATTAGAAAGGCAAGGAAGTGTATACTCCAAGCGAGTAAATATTTATGTTATTTAAAAAGTAATTTGTCTGCAATCTTGGCCTTCATTTATTTAAGATACAAATCAAACCCCGTGAGATGTGTTATTCCACTTCTGCTCAACTCACGTGACATAAATAAGTAATACGAGTTTGGAAAGAAGAGCTACATACAACACTATTGTTGGCAAGGCTGATTCTGAACACAGAAATTCATTATTTTCCTGACACACAAAATAAATATTTTAAACAGAAGTTATAGCCTATGTCTTAAGGAAATCTGTAAGCCAGTCTCTTATACTGAAAAATGTTTCTGAATGATCGTCCCTCTTTTCTTAAAGTGATAAAATAAGATTCGAACATCGTGTAAGATACAGGTTACTGAATAGATAACAACCAAAATTTAACCTCACGAATAACTTCCGTTCTATCAAAATAACAGAAACAAACAGATGGATGTTACTTGTCAAATCCGTGTCCATTGTATGTAGTTTTATGGTTTGGTCATTTTACGCTAATTATCACTCTGTGTTGTGTCGGGCTTCAATTTTGGAGACATCCGCTTTGAATCTCATCTTGTTCTAGCTACGAAAAGGGTTCAAAGATTTCCCGCATCTTCTAAGAAAGTAGACTGTGACAGGCCACGACTTCCTTCTTCCCTGACATTCTTGATTGTTTCCTCAGTCACGACCATCCTGACATCTAATTTTTAAACACTGTATGAGATTTAATGTTTTCAAGACGGTGAGAATAAAAGGCTGAAGATGGAGACAGTGTTTTTTTCCGAAACTACAGAACGTACCAATGAGTCTACATGGCACAAAAACCCAGAAGAAGAACATCATCTTGCTGATTGAAGTTACCAACGATTACTCACTTTGATTATTATTTTGTTTCGTATCTCATACCCCATGTGCTACGCTGTAGATGGAATAAAATTACTTTGCACATAAATAAACGTCTCCTAAACGTTCATTAATTGTTTTGTATTTTTATTCTTTAATAATTCTTATCATTATTACGAAATTTTATTTGGGTCATTAAATCAGGGCATATAGGATACGAGAACATGTAACTCGCGTTGGGGAGACGAGATATGTATATAAAGAAAGCTCTAAAACAACTTGGAATAAATGGGAGAATATTACAGTGGATCTTAAAGAAGTAAGGTGAGAGGGTGTCTTCTCGATTCAAACATTTATATAAATTTTAATAAAGAATATATGTTACAATATAGACCTACTTAAGTGTTAAATGAAAGTTTTCATAACCACAGACATGATAAATTATAGTAGTCACAGGATCCGATGTGATTCTTGGATTTAGATTGGCACCGGAAAATTTAAGTTCTTTAAAAAATTATTATTATTTCACGCATTGAATTTTTGCCGAAAGTTTTTAAGCCACAGTGCGGTGCACATTTAGGTATTTCAACGTCAGCCTACATCGCCAACTCCTGCTATCCTTTAACTCCCTTTCTACGTGAGTTTCAATAACTTTTGCGGTCAGAGACTGTACTCAGATCTCCTCCCGCTGCTCGCCGAAGCAGGGGGCTTCGCGCAACAGCTCCACCAACCAAGAGCAGGCATCCAACGTTATTGAACCATGTTCCACAAAAATGTATATGTAAGCCATCCAAGATGGCTGCTAGTCAAGATGTCTTAACCATTTACAAATAAACTTGGCATACGTTGTGCTATTATACAACCGTGATTGCTTTAAAAATATAGGACTTAAGGTCAAATACAAATTACTCCAACCAGCAGTTCCTTACGCGCTTTTTCACACAACGTATAGCCCACATATATATTTTCTAGTTATTTTCTTGTAGAACTATTTTAATTAACCTTAGAATGTTTTATGCGTAAATCTCAGCTTTACGAGCGTCCGAGTGAATGATAGTTTCAATGGGACCTATAGAGTTACAGTATCCTACAGTTCGGTTTAGTCTTGCTACAGCAAAAACGCTGTTACAGATTCAGCTTGACTGACCTGTAAGCTGTTAAACTACTCCTAACATCTTGTAATGTATCGTTCCAATGCTAGTTTGAATAGCTGAGACAAAGGAGAAAAATCACTGCCATTTCTCATGTCCACGGACTACTTTCTTTCTTTCTCTTTTGGTCGTAATAATGCGATGCTTTGTAGCGACCGCGCTGTTGCTTTTAAACAGTTACTAAATGTCTGAGTGTATGTTTTCGGGTGCGATATATATCTACGCACTTAAAGTACTGCCAAACCCATTGTTTAATAACGATCTATATTTGTATAAAAACTTCTCTCCCACATCAAATTCAAGTAATAAAAAAAATTGAGACTGTGTTAAAAAATTTGAAAAGGAAAAGAAGGGTAGCAGAAACTTAAGTTATACTTACGAATTAATATTATAATTAGATCTCATATCCGCAAGAAAGTTGCTAGGCTATGAATTTGTGACATTTGGTATTTGATTAGTGTACAGAATGTACCCTCTCCAGAACTAGTTTAACGTCCCGGAAAGAAATTATATCTCGGTGGAAGATATTTCATTATGGTTTCATATTATATTTTCATAGTAACATTTTCCAGTTTTAAATTCTGATACTGATACTGTAACACAGAGGGCAATTCATAGAATACCGGTCATTATAGTGATATTACAGAAAGGAATTTCATACTGTTTGCTCCAAACTCATCTTAAATGTAGCAAACTGTGTGGGAACAGGGGCTAAACAGAAAATTCTGAAATGTTGCCCTGGAGGTATTACTTAATTAGTCCTGTAACTTTTTAAATGGTTATTCTATACAAGTAGACTAGGTTACTGGTAATAGAATATGTGAAATTTATAGACATAAATATTCAGTAACATCACGTATCAATTATCCATCAATATTTCGTAGTTCTAGATTAGCAAGAAACAATTTTGGTGCTCACGCATTACAAGACATGACCGGTGCTTATAACAACACGATATTATGTCGTTTGATTAATGTAGCTTGTTGAGAAGACGAGCTTCCTGAAAAAATTCGCGAAAATACGTAGAATGTTGTTTTAAAACAGTTATTAAATGTCTGAATGTATATTTTTGAGTACGATCCATATCTACGCACGTCATATTTTAATTAAGTCAATGTAATGCTAAGAATGTTCCTGGAAGAAACCACCTCTTATTTAGAGTAAACATGCTTACTCGCATCTGCTTCTCTTATGCTCTTCAAGTAAATTAAATTTTCTCGAACTGCTTTCTTGTAACGTAATGTATGACTACACTTGCCTGTAATTTAAACTTAAATTACTTTCATTTTTCTTATTACCCTCCTTCTCTGCAGCTGCGGCTAATTACGTTGCACGTTCTGTATATACACGTAAATTAACTCCAAAAATTCAAGAACAACAAAAGGCGAAATATAAATTCTGGGTTTATAGTATTATTAAGGCACGTACCTTCTGAGTTTTCTGTAGAACAAGAGATGGAGTAATTAAGGCTAAATTAAAACCTATGTATATAAAAATAGATTACAATAATTTAATTCTTCTCTAAAGAGATATTGAATTGTTCAACCGTTAAAAATTTATTTATGCATATGGCATTTCTAAATGTATGTCGAAAATCAGAGTGTAACAGAAAACCAATACGAAGTAAAGAATGGAAAAAAGATAGGTGTAGAGATAGAAGAAGAGATTGGAAGATAAAGTAAAATACAAAAGGAATGAAGCAGATGATTAAATAAATAAAGGAAAAAGGAAGATGAAAATAAAGATGAGGAAAGAGAGAAAGAAAGAAGGTAAAGAGACTAAATAAGAAGAGAGGAAAGCAAAGAAGATGGACCCAGAGACAAAGGAATACGGAAAGGAGAAGACAAAGCAAATGGAAAAATGGCAAGTTACTAGAGAGGTGTTTTGCAATTCAGATGGCTTAAAAGCGGTAACAAACCCAGAACACCTAGGAAAAGATGCAGGTAGGCAGAGGAGGGCGCTCGCCCCTATGTTTGTGGCTGTGAAGATGGTTTGTGACGCGTCTTAATCACGCAGTGCGACATTGGAGTCATGGCCACTACTTTAGTTACGAAGAACACCAGTGACTGGGCGCGGAATTTTGCCACCTATACTTCCCCTTAAGACTACATTACTACTGCCGTAATAAAGAACATATTTATTAGCACATTAGTAAGGTGGTCAGTCAAGATACTGTTAAGATACTGAAAAACCATTCCATCGATCTGAAAAGACGAACATCTTTATGATTCGTGACTGATTTAATTTGTGCCTCACCAGTACCAGATATTTATTAATTCGGTTAATACTCTTAACTCAGTTCTAAGTCTAAAACAAAATTAAGCACACACTAGTTAAGAAACTGTAACTTGCCTGGAAATAGAATTATATTTGGTCGCTCATGTTATTCTTGGATTTGAGTCGGTGTAACGTCATGAACAAGGTAAATACCCTCTTGTTTTCCTAGTTGTTATTTCATGAGAAATCGTTAAGTCGATGTAATGGTTGCCTGAAGTCATAGACTACTGCGAATATGACAAATATTACATCAAGTCAGTTATAACTTATCAGCATAAATGTTCTGAAGGACTGTGAAATCTGAAACAGAGAATAACTACACCAAATATTATGCTAATCAGATTTAAACTGTCTCAACTTATTATCTTTACATGTTTTTTGTTGAGACCTGTCTCAAGAAAGTAGCACAATGTCAGTTCAATGTGTGGAACAATACTATTAATATTTAATATCTTATTAAACTTTTTGATTAAAGTGAGATATAAGGGTTCTCACTTCAACGAGCACAAAAGGCCATCTTTTGGGATGTAGCCTCATGAAATCTGGTAAATAATTACCGACGTTTCAGAGGATCATAATGACTCCATCATCTACCCTGATGATAGCGACAGTAAGCTCCTCTAAATCATCGATATATGTGAATTGAACTACATGGAATACACTCCAAACTACAATCATTTTCTTGACGGTTAAACATTTCTTATTCGTCTAATAGAATATGGAATTTCTCTGAGATTTCGTGTTAAATTGACAGCAATTATTTTCCTTACACTCAACAAGTCTCTGAATATATACTTCCAGAACAGATGCATAACAGTTGCTGTTTCTAAGAAAGAAACTCTCTTCGATCCCTTTGCGGGAAAGGAAGGCGCGAGTCGATAGCTTTCAGCAGTAGCCAAGTCTACAAACACTGAGGCCAGCAGCTTTATACCCTCAGATAATATACAAACCTTGGCAAACCTTCAGATGTAGAAGCAAAGAAAGTTGTTTGTGGCATCTACAGTCTCTTCAACACATTTACTGTGCCTGATAAGGATGTGGCTGAAAAGGGATTTCCTACCTTCCAGGAGAACACCTCCACTTCTCATCCAGGTCATACCCCACCCCGTAAAATCTATAAATGTAGATGAGTTCCCAGCTGTATGAACTTAATAGGTTCTACTGAAGACGAAGAACGTGACGTAAGAAACATTCATCATAACCTACAACCTTCCTCCCCTTTCCTGTGTAAAATGGGAGCTTAACCAAGTGTGCTAAAAGCATGCAACCCAAACACCAGTCTGGTTATGTGCAAAGTAAGAGAATGTTTTGTAATTACAGCGCCATTCAGAGTAATCTATATCCTGGGGGCCTAAAGTTTATAAAAAAGTTCCAAAAGTTCTATCGAACTGTATACATAAACAAGATATTTCTGTGTTTTCAGCATGTTTACTGAAGACAATACCGCGCTCTTCTTGCTGAAATATTCCATATTGCTATATATACATATAACTTAATACAGGCCTTAGCTTAGTTGAAACGTTAGTGGATTCTTCGGTTAACCTTAAATTTCTGTACTTCATAATTTGTTTTAAAGCAGATGTGAAAATAAATAAATAATGACATCTAAAGATAAATTATTATTCTTATTTTAAGTATTCATTAGGTTTGAAATCATCCAATACTTAGTATTATTATAGTTAAATGTTGATAGATACAATAAATAAAATCATAAATTATTTATACGCAGTAAAATTTATAACTTTGTTGCAGCTAATTCCATGGATAAGAACAATCCTTAAAAAGCTGATGCACGTACAAGATGAGCCATCCTCGAAGGTGAGGAAAGCAAGAACCTCTGAAACGTCCGTCTGTTTCTAGAAATCTACACGGCGAAATCCCAGAAGACAGTAATTTCATGCTTGGCACCGTGAGAACCTAAATCTTACTGCATAAATATACTTTTAAATTCCGTATAATTGGTAACAAGAAAATGAGAGACGGACGTGGGAGAATCACTGTCGGTGCTTAATACAGGTACCGAAATGTGTCGTAATGGATCCAAGGAAAATAGCCAAAACAACTTTTGTTAACATTTTTTTTACAATGTTAGAGAAATGCATGGCAGTTACAACGGAACAGTAAATAAAATTACTTCCCGATGAGAATTCAAATGCAAGACAATCTTTCCACCGGCCCAATACGCTAGTAGAAAACAGAACCACGAAAAAAGAATTATAGATTGACATTACTCAAAACGTTACCGAGAACAATAACTGTATGATTACGAATAAAACTTATTTTGCGTACGACAACAGAAATTCTGTTTCATGAAATCTACTTTTCTTCTACAATTACAGGTTAAGATAAATCTCGATATCATATATCTATTAAATATATTGTATAATTTTATTACATAAATAAAATCAATACCCCCCACTTGCAACAATAATGACTTTCCGATAAACACATAAATCGGTGACTAAGAAATGAAAGAAAGCATGTAACAATGTTCATGCGTGTTTAGTGATAAAGTCGAAAATACGACAGATGTGTTGCATTTTCCTCGAGTCTTTTGTGAATAAGAAGATAAGTTGGTTATTTTATTCTGAAAATATAAGCTTCTGTTCTTACAGTCTGTATTTTATTTCTACGCTTGCGTGCTCCGTATTTATTCCAACGCCTGCGCATTGGACCATATAGTTCCTTTATTATAGCTAGGAGCTTCCAGAGTAAAAATGAATACAGTCCATGTGCAAAGACTTGTGTATTCTAATAAGTTTTACGCTTCTACAGGCTTGTTAATATGAAGTTTCTATAAATTACATGTGTTATAAGGCATATATTGCGCACAACTGCCGAAGGTTGTGGTCGAGTAGTCAACAGATTTAAATCTCGGCCCAGAGACCGGTCATCCTGACTGAAGTCCTTTGTGGTTTTACTCAGCGTCTTCAATACCTTAAATTAAACCACGGCCACTTTCTTCGACATTCTTTCCTCATCTGTATAGTCAAAGCTGCAGAAAAGCGTCGTTAAATAAACTGTAAAAATATAAATTAGATAAAACTGGGAAAATTCAATGGCCAATAGAAAACTCTGTGGATTGACTGAATACTTTATTAGTAGACTATGGGTCAATCCTTCAAGCGTATGTTTGTATTTGTTTCTATATTTTGATAAGGAATGTATGAAGATAAAATTCTGTGAATTTTTAAACTAAAATTTTCAAACCCGTAGCAAAACTTCATAATCATGACAGGTGGATGTATGGAGGAGTGGAGGGTAATAATCATTGTCATTAGATGCAGTGAGTATTTAGTTTCAAGCTACGGTCACTTTACCCAAAAAAAGAGCCCAATGAAAACTTCAGTTACGTAGCAGAGTAGATCTCAGAGCCAGGCTATCTGCAGTGGAGTAAAGAAACTTAAGCTGCCTGCTACTACTGATAATCGAACTAAAGTAGCTCATACGACAGTCAGTCACAACCAGAATTAAAAATAACATTATTATGTTTACAGAAACCAGACATTATTAAAGCAAACGACATCTAAGTATTTCTTTTGGTCTATACAGAGTGAGAACAGAAGAACTTCAGACTTTAAAAATTATACAGAAAACAAAAAAATCTTCTTTAAGTTTTGTTCAAATGCCCCAGTTGACGTCGTTTCGCGCCTAAGCTTGCTGCCACTAGCTTTGAAATCACCGCTACTCCACAACAGAGGCGTTGATGTGTTATCTAGCCAGCGAAGAAATATTTCGTAACAGCTGTTAAACACGCATTTCGCACACAATTTCACAAGGAACCACCCAGCGAAGGATCCATTTACTCCGGAATCTTTGCCAGAGTTGAGTCAGCAAATCACAACTGCCGTATATTCCATTCTGCACAAAGCTTGGGACGAGTTGAATTATCCGCTCAATCTCTGCCGTGTCACTCGCGGAGCGCACGCCGAGTCTCTGACAGTTTCCCTATCAACTGGTGTGGATGTGAATTTCTCAGCGCGCCGAATTACTTTTCTGTACAATTTTTAAACTGTGAAGTTTCTTTGTACTCACCCGGTACTGTAAAAATGTATGCAGAACTATATGTAGCTAATGCATAATGAGAAGCAGGATAAATGTTAAAATAGGACAGCGCAAGCAGCTAACTTGTATGCAAAGTACTGAGGTGCTGGTAATTCATACAGCGTGCCCGGTGTGATAATCCCTCCTTCCCATCCCACGAATGTCTAATTACTATAGCCTAACGCTAATAATACTAATCTTCTCATTATCTCTACTCCCTACACAACCCTCTTGACGTCGAGCTAGGGACTGCGTATGTCTGCAGTGGATTATATTTTAAGAGGACAACTCATTCAAATATAAATTACATTTTAACATGAATATCAGGTCGTATCTTGTAACCCAAGCACAAGATTGCACCATTTAACATAATAATGAGAAAATTAGAAATTGTATGTTGGTATTCAAAAACATTTAGATATAATGTACGTTTCTTAATACGTAAATGTTAAAGAATGCTCCTGTGGCGCACTTAATAAGAACGTAAAGATGTAATGGTCATGATCGTGCCAGCGATCACAGACGCGTTCGAGCCAGGAAAATAAATCTTACAGGAGAAAACAAAATTTCTGGATGACAACGGAACAAGACAAAAGATACATAATAATACCATTACAAGAAATAGAAATAACTCCATAGATTAAAATCCATCTTCACAAGATAATAATCTGTTAGATTAACTTTATTTTCATGTGTTTACAACCCCCCCCCCAACTTTATTATCGTCTTTATCACAAATGTCCCCTACCGTTCCATAACCTGAGCCGAATGACTGTAGTTCACGCTTTTCACCTTGTTACCATAATTTCCATTTTAATATTATGCTCCTATCTATATATTCATGTTTCCCAATTGACGTTTTTCCTCGATTCACCTTTCTTGATCTCATCCCCCACATGACAAAAAACAGAAAATACGAAAGTCCTCAATACGTAAATGTCTCCTTAAATACAGAACTACGTAATTCAAATTTCAATTTTTATACTTCACATAACCGATTACAATTCTCATGTGACTGAAGTATAATTAGGAAAACTGACTTGATTAATGTTTAATAAAATATTAAAGTTATTAAGTTCAATACTTGACAGAGAAAGTTAAAAAAATCGTACACGCAAGCCGGCATTTGTGATAACCAACTCACATTAGGCGCAATGTTCTTGTAAATGCCAAGACCTCTATCGGAACGCTGTCCACCCATTTTCATTTCAGGTTCCTCATGTCCTTTTGGTTCTGCGGCCACCTGCCTTCATAAATTTCACTTACGCGAGACATGGAAAAGAATGCTGGTTACCGGACATGTTTTCACGAACAACAGATTACAACTTTCGAATTACATTAAACCAAGCCACTTCATATTAGAACACATGAGTCTTATGGCCAACGGTTAAGCGCCAAGACGAAATATACAATTTCTTCAGTACGTGTAGATGAGCACAAATTCCTTTGTGTGTTAAAAACAACACAGAGGACTGTTTCATAAACGAGAAGACACAAATTAGCGCCAGGAGTTCACAGACGCAGTACTGTTTATTACAGTTGCTGAAGACAGAGAGAAAACACAGCACCAATGAATAGTCCAAAGTGTGGTAAATGTCTGAATTTACAGAGGTCCAGTAAACAAATTGTGAACAAAACATAAGCAGATGGATCTGAACCATGTCTTTCTTACTTGTCGCATTAAGAATATTAAATTATAGTCCACTTGAGACAGCACATTTAAAGACTCAATTTATGTAACAAACAAAGAAATATCATAGGCCTACGCTAAAGTTATATGTGTATAATTTGTTTCAAAACGCTTAAACTAAAAATTTCAGGGAATTATAGGCGAGCAGGACTAAAAATGTGCAAACAAATTAACATTTTTTTATAATTTCGTTCGTCTTACTAAAGATCTGTATGTATACCACGTATCACGTTGAAATGTTTCCTGAATTTTGGTGAATATACAACACTATTATAATACTACATATAATTTAAACCACTGCCTTAAGTTAATTGAGATATATGGTAAGGATAAACATATTCATAAAAACATTTTCTATAATTTGTAAACAATTTTTCATACGTTATAACCATTTATAGTGACTTTGTTCCTAGCGCCCATTATTTCCATAATATATGCTTACTGGACATTAAAAACTCAAAAATAAGTAGTATGTGTTTTATGCATATGATCTTTGCTTCAAATGAAAATTTTTCAGGTGAACAGACCGGAAACAAGCCAAGAGATTATTTATCTAATGGATTTGTAGAAATCTGGAGTACTGTAAGGTTTTTAAAATGTATATCCTATTGTCTTTTCATCCTTTTACAATCTCCTATCATACTAATTAATTTCAAAAACAGATATATAGTCATTAAGTAAGAAGTTCTCATTAGTCAAAATGCTGTGAAAAAATGAAATTTGAAACTGTAAATTAAAAAAGTCGCGAAGAAATTTAAAAAATGCTGTTTGCGTTTGTGAAAGGACAGAAGAATGTAGTCTTATGTATAGCTACATGCGCTAGATTAACAATTGTTTCTTTGGTAGTAGTTGCTCGGACGGGAGCTACAACAAACATTTACAAACAACAATTAAATTCACAAATTAACAGGGTATTTAACCTAATATTATCGTTCTGGTAGAGTCCTCCTATTATACTGATTGAATAACCGCGGGAACTTATTAAACTTACTTTTTCTTAGTTACTAGTTGTTATAATTCGTATATGGCATTCTCCTGCTACACTGGCGCCAGTTTTTAAGGACAACTTTCTGATAGGACCCGACGCCTATTTCGACATTTGGTAGGACTTCATCGGAAGGGAATAAACTGGCAGAAAGGCCTCTCTGCCTGCACAGAAATAAGCCGTGTTTCGAGTGTAATTCAAATTATATCGGTGTTTCAGTGGTTATGACTTAACGCCTCGCGGTCACTTCGAACGACTTTTATCTATGACTTTTGCTTCTTGTTTGTATTTATTAACATTAAAAAACATTAACAAGACAAACAAATAAAACAGCTTGAAATAATGATTTGAGACTTAAAGTTCATTCTGTCAGATAATAATATAGACTAATTTTCTCAAAAATGATTACACTGGTTGTCTGATTAACGTACGTTCATAAAAGAATAATCTATAAATAAATATGTGGAGTCACAATATCCAACTAACAACTTTAACAAATTAATCTGAGGCGATGGAGCTGTTTTTTTCTTGACAAAATTGTATTACGCTCACTTAGTGAAATTTTCCATGTTTCATAGAACTCGAACGTTTATTAGCGCAGCAGAACCTCAGCTATCATCACTAATTAATACGTTACATTAATTTATAACTGGGTAACATAACATGCTCATATATCAAACACAGATATGTATTCATGCTATGCTGCTGCTTCAGCCAGTGCTATTAGGTTATATGCAGTATTCAGTCGCGTTTTTATATTTGTGTGGCCGCTGCCTCCAAAGTACGTGGGACGAAGAAAAAATGAAGATGTTTTAAGAATTCATAAATACTTTTTCTTTCTGTTACACCCAACACACCCGATCCAATCCATATGTGCGTGCTATATGGGTTGCTGTGTATGTAATATGAATTTTTGTGAACTCGAGGATGTGAGCAGACTGGGAGCAAACTGTTGAAACATGTATGTTGATTACAGACAGACCTCCAACACACTCAATCCTTGGAAATTTTCATCACTACCCTGTCTCTCTATTGCGACAGGACATGCGCAGTCAAAGAAGAGAAAACAGGAGCAGATGACGTTGGTGGTTGTTATTAAGAGAGTCGGCGCAAATCAACCGTCTCAAGGAAACGGATCAGAAAGTTATTTTTCTTTTTTCCTGTTTTCTTAACCTCCATTTATTCCAACAAATAAGGTTGAAGACAGGCAGAGCACAATGCAGTTAAGAAAGTAGACATTTTGGATTTTAGACTGACTTACAGGCAAGATTCAATTAATTGTATATATAAATATATGTATAATACACCCATAATTGACCAGAAAACTATGTAAATATTAATTTTCACAAATGAAATAATTGCTTATATGATATTGAAATGCGACATAATTACTTTCACGAACAATTACTGTCATTAAAATCCATCGTGTTATCATGAACAGGATTATTAATGACAGAGGCCTACCTCAATGACATATATACATTCTCACATACACCAACATACTAGGTGATGTGTGTCACAAATTATGTTCGTAATGTGTCAAAGTTCTCTGACGTCATATTATTTTAATAATATTACGCAACATATTTGCAAATTGTACAGCCCATTGCATTTCTATATCAAGATTTCATGTTAATTGTAAGCGTGTGTATGTGTCGTTCAAGACGTAAATAAATAGATCGTTAACGAGGTCCTTAAAATTATAAAACCATAACAAAGATTTGTGTATTAGATAAAATAAGATCTGTGTCATTAAATTAATAAAAATAGGAACATATTGATTAACTTTACAAGTTCACACACATAATTCTTTTTTCCCATAGTCTCATTTCCTTAAGCTTACTTCCTACATTTTTATATTCCCCTCTTCATGATTTAAAGCCACCCTGTTCATCTTATTTCATTCCAACAGCCTTGGTTTACCCACTGCCATCACAATCTGCCATTAGTTCAAGAAGTTGTAAAGTTTTTATTGCTTTCTAAGAAAGAACTGTGATACTATTATGTGCCTCTCTCTGGAAACGGAACGCTGAACTACAACAACGATGACCTTTTTCAATTCTTTTAAGAAAGTGGGCTAGAACTTCGAGAAAAAATGTCAAGGGATCATTAACCTCTTCCAAAACCATCTATAGAATTGTGTTGAACCCAAAATGAGCTGTTGATAAACTAGTTAGAATATACACTCACTTACGTAGAACAGAAATAAATCACGTGATTAAATTTAGGCTATTCTTTATTTAACGTCTTCAAATAATTATATTTAATAAATAGAAACGAACATATATTCTGTATTAGGTTATATATTGGAAGCTATAATATTTAGTTATTCTTATGATCACGTATTAAGAAGATGAATTAATTTCTCAGAAGCAGGAATAAAAGTAGTTTAAAGGGGCTTCCAAAACGTTTCTTTGAAATTTTCAAATAAATTATTGGCAAAATCTATAAATAAGGTCATTTATGAGCACGAGAACTGTTACTGTACGGCAACTGTTACACTTCCTTTATAAAGAATTTCTGTAAATGCCTAGTGTCTTCCAAGAAATTAAATTTAACCGTTGTTACTCACGTACAAATTCTTCCAAGCACCAGTTTTAAGCTGCTATATCACAAACTAACGATGCTGGCACTCGACCTCAGAGATGTTTCCCTTTCTTAAGCCCCTTTTTTGTACTACTACTTCATTAGGAACAGCTTCATTCTATTATTGTCACAGTGTCAGTTGTTGCACCTACTGCAAAGACCTACAAGGATTTTAGAGTAGACGACCCTCACGTAAGTTGGGACATTGTGAGGATACTATGAGGCTCCAAATGAAACCGGCCATCTTCCGGAACGAGCCGAAACTGTATACTGAAACTGTACAGGAAGTGTACTGAAATGTCTTCAGAGTATGAGTAACACTGATGGACAAATTTTCCGCGAATAGGAATTTTTATTATACCTGTAAATATAATCGTATTATAAATAAGTTTTATTAATTTCCTAAGGAAAAAGTGTGCATACATAAAACTGTACCACAGCTTATTTAGAAAAAGAATACTTTTTAATAAAAAATGTAATTCCATTGTGAGCTTTCAGGAATTATCTAAACATATAAAAATACAATCAAACATTATTGATATGAAGTCGGTAAACAACCAAAAATGTAATTCTATTTGTGAGGTTTTAGGAATTACCTAAACGTATAAAAATACAATCTGACATTTTCATCGGAAGTCTGTAAAACAAAGAAATTAAACCTTAACAACGTGCATGGCATACTATAAGGCACACTCTTTACTTGCTTTTGACGAATTTTTACAGAACAAAAAGTGAAACAAACTTCTTTCTGGCGCCTCCAGCGAAAGCGCAGTGCCTACAGGCTTCAGTGGACGGTAACTGGAAGTGGTAATTGAAAGGCAATGCATTCATGTGGTAAAATGGAAAAGTAATTGACAGTGGACTTTATTACCTGCCAGGTCTTAATAACTGCTGGTACCTTGGCTCTTGTAATTATATACAAATGTGGCAGCATTGCCTTAGACCGTCCTAGCACTAGGGCCGCAAAAGATCATTCCCGCTTGAGACAAGAACTTGTGATTATCGACATAGCATTATTAATTCTTTGAATTTATATATTAGCCTATATATTTAAAGCACATCTGTTTAACATCAGTCTGAGAAAAGTACGCTTACATAAGACAGAAGGACAGAATACAACACAGTAAAATTTGGATGACTTTCTTTATTTCATTCCTTTCAGCATTCTTCCACAGCACTTTACCTCCTTAATTAAATTAAGTGAAAATTCTTTATTATTACATGAAGAAATTATTCTAAACATACTGTAACAATTTAAGTAGCAGATGAATAATTTCTATAAATAGTTACGTGTTTCGAGAAAACATGGGATTCCTACACATAACTCACATTCAAGATACATAAATAAATTCGTGGTATTGTCATTTTCCTAACAATCGTACCCTATTGACAGCAATGTTAGGCTTGCACCTGAAAGGCCTTGGTAACATGCGCACGGTCTCAACACCAAAGGAAGTAAACACTTCAACTCCTAAATGAA